>SRSE01000378.1:80000-140000 GCA_005024645.1 Planiliza haematocheilus | reverse complement strand
ATCTTGACGTCGGGGTACTTGATCTTCTTGTCCAGGCTGGAGAGCTGCTGCTGAGCGGGCGCCTGCAGCTGATGCTCGTAGAGCTTCAGAGGATCCTGAGCGGCCATGTAGAAGGTCTGCTGCTGCTGAGGCTGCTGCTGCTGCTTCATCTGCATGGGGGACATCTTCTGGAGGCTGGCCTGGGCCTGGGTCCACATCTGAGCCGACTGGTCCTGGACCTGCATGTACTGTCCCACCAGACACCAGACAAGACACAAGCGTCACCACCATGAAGAGTCTGAGGGCGGCAGTAAACATCTGGATCATGTCTCCAAGGCAACAAGCAGCTGAGATCAGATCAGGTTTATATTAAGACCATGATCCAGATTAAGGTGGAGGAGGTGCTAGCTGTGCCTCGTTAGCGTTAGCTCTGACCTGCTGCAGCCCCGGGTGGTGAGGAGGACTCTTCCCCATCCCGACCTGCTGCTGCACCGGCTTAGTGGGCGACTGCTGGTGCTGCTGTCCCATGGCCTGGACCTGCAGCTGGACCGACTGCTGTGAGGGCGGCTGGGCCTGGGACTGCTGAGCCTGGGCGGGACCCTGGGCCGAGGGCCCCGGCCCCTGACCGGGCCCTGGCCCAGAGGGCCTCTGCTGACTGTAGGGGATGTGGGACTGCTTCCCGGCCTGGACCTGGGTGCCCGACTGGGCGTGGACGGCCGGCTGCAGGAAAGGTCCCGGGACAGAGACGCCGGTGGAGAAGGTGAAGCCCGGGTTGACCTGGAGCCCCGGGAAGGCCACCGGGGGAGGGATGACGTAGGCCGAGGGCGGGAAACCTGCAGAGACGGTACAAGATCTGATTGTCACATGACTCATGACTCAGCCAATGAGGAGCTAGTCTGCTGCAGCTCCTGGTTCTGGTTCTGGTTCAGGTTGACCTACCAGGTCTGCTGGGCAGCGGGGGGAAGGCTCCAGGATGATGGATGGGGATGAACTGGGAGGAGCAGGTGGTCTGGGTTTGAGTGACGGGGGTCTTCTTGGCCTCAGAGACCGGAGTCTTCCTCAGTTCCGTCTGCGCCTTCACCTGAACGAGAGGAAACAGCGTCTGAGCGGCGAGCGGCGCTTTATAAACGTTACCTCAGCGCTTTAAACGGATCTCCACCTGTTTCCCGGCGTCGGCCGTCTTCTCGTGTCCGGTCTTCTTGGGCTCGCTCTTCCTCTTGCCGTCCCTCTTCAGCTCTCCTTTCCCGGCCGCCCCGTTGCCTTTGGGGAAGTCGCGGCGCTCCTTGCTGCCGTCCTTCAGGTGCTGGTTTCTGGCGGGTTCGCGGCTCTGCTCTCTGGGTTTGATGTTCTCCTTGAAGGTGACGACGGGCCGCTCGCTGCCGTCGGGCCACGAGCTCTGCGTCTTCCCCATGGACAGCACCGACTTCAGGCCCGAGTTGCCGCCGTCGTTGGACGTCTGCTCGCCGTTGGACGACTCCTGCAGCACCGGCGCCTCCTTCTCCTGCGGCTCCTCGATGGCCTGCTCTGGGATCTCAGTGATGAAGACGAGGACGCCGTTCTCATTCACTCTGCACTGGATCAGCCTGTGGAGACGAGACGGACACGAGGCACGGACGTCTGTTAGAGACCAGCGACGTCGCACAACGATAAGACGGAGGACAAAGAGGACGAAGACGAGAAGAGACTAAAAGTGTGACGAAGAATGAAGACGAAGACTAACAAGGAGAGGACAAAGATGATAGAAGACAAAAAAGACCACGACGGGACAAACTAGTAAAAGACGAAGACAAATAAGACAAAGGAGGAGAAATGAAGAAGAATGATGAAGATGATGAGACAAATAAGATGAAGACAAACAGGTAGAAGACGAGATGATTAAGACACACTAGCTAGCATGCTAGCTAACGTTAGCCTAGAGGAACATGTCCCGTTGGTGCTGATGGTCCTAGGACGAGTTACTGAGACGTAAAGTCCTAAACACATCAAACATGACATGGATCAGATCTGAGAAGACGTCCCGTCACCAGACCAGGTCCAACACTCACCCCGGCTGGTTGTCAGAGACCCATTTGCCCAGACTGATGAGTCTCTGGTGGCGCGTGTGCTCCAGCAGACCGTCCCTGTCCACCAGGATGCCCTGATGTCCCTTAGTGAAGTCCAGAGTCCTGAAACACAGCGAGACGTTAGAAGGTCTGATGGGAGACGTCCAATGACCGGACGGACGGAGGGGGGGCAGTACCTGAGGGCAGGACGGAGGGCTAAGAAACCCTGGAGCTCAAACTCCTCTGGTAGAGGCGTCACTGAGGAGGACACAAACACAGCGTCTGATTTAAAGAGACATTCATACGTCTTCATGTCCTCACGTAAAGCATTTAAACTGATGCAGACATGAGTTAATATCTGTGGTCGTCCCACCTGAGGAGCAGGACAGGTCGTCCTCTTTGGGGTGGAAGCTGTTGAGGATGGACACCAGCCAGGGCCAGACGCTGAGGAGACAGGAAGAGGACGTGAACAAACGTCCTCCCAGACCAATCACAAAGAGCTGAAGAGAAAAAGGAGACACTCACTGCTGTCTCTGGTCCACAGCGGCCTCGTGGAAGACGCTGGGTCTCAGCTTGAGCCAGTCCAGAGACACCTTGATGGCCGGCAGAGGACACTCCCCCAGGACGTCCTCCCCACGGTTCTTATTGAGCAGGACTCGGCTGCACATCACACCCAGGAAGGACACTGGGAAGACGGGACGGAAGACAGGAGGGGAGATGGGACGGAAGACAGGAGGGGAGACAGGAGGGGAGACAGGACATCAGTAGGTGATAGTAGAAACTTTTACTCTGGAAAATGAAGTCAGTCAGACAGGAGAACCAGAGAGAAAGCAGGAGAACCAGAAGAGAAAGCAGGAGAACCAGAAGAGAAAGCAGGAGAACCAGAAGAGAAAGCAGGAGAACCAGAAGAGGAAGCAGGAGAACCAGAGGAGGAAGCAGGAGAACCAGAAGAGAAAGCAGAGAACCAGAGAGAGAAGCAGGAGAACCAGAAGAGAAAGCAGGAGAACCAGAGAGAACCAGGAGAGAAAGCAGGAGAACCAGGAGAGAAAGCAGGAGAACCAGAAGAGAAAGCAGGAGAACCAGAAGAGAAAGCAGGAGAACCAGAAGAGAAAGCAGGAGAACCAGGAGAGAAAGCAGGAGAACCAGAAGAGAAAGCAGGAGAACCAGAAGAGAAAGCAGGAGAACCAGAAGAGAAAGCAGGAGAACCAGAAGAGAAAGCAGGAGAACCAGAGAGAAAGCAGGAGAACCAGAAGAGAAAGGAACCAGCAGAACAGAGAGAAAGCAGGAGAACAGAGAGAAGCGTATCCAGAAGGAAAGCAGGAACCAACGAGAACCAGAAGAGAAAGCAGGAGAACCAGAAGAGGAAGCAGGAGAACCAGAGGAGGAAGCAGGAGAACCAGCAGAGGAGGAAGCAGCAGAGGAACCATGTGTTCTGAGGGCGTGTTCTTACTGAAGAGCCCCAGCAGCTGGAACCAGCTGATCTGCTGCTCGCTGCTGTAGCTCTGGTCTCCTCCGTCAGACGCCAGGTCTCTGAGGTGGTGGAGCTCAAACAGGTTGATGACGGTGATGTGGACCAGCTGCTGAGAGCTGAAGGCTTTCTGGAGGATCAGCCTCTGCAGGACAAGACACGTGGTCAGAACCAACCGAGGACTCAAGCCCAGGGGGACAGACAGAGGTGGGGTTGTGTCCTACCTGGAACTGCTCCTCCAGTTTGTCCCTCAGTCCGTCCAGCTTGTCCAGACTCTTACTCAGGTAGACGTGACCGTGAAACTTGATGAAGGCCTTGATGAAATCAGACACGCTCCACTTGGTTTTCACCTCGTCACGACTGGAGACAGAGAGGGAGGACGCAGGGTTTAACTCTGACATCACTAGAGACTAATCATTTAATGGACAGGTGTGTCCGTGTGTCCTCACCTCTCCAGAGCCTTGGACAGGGCCTTCTGCAGGTTGGTGGACGCCGCGGGGAAGGGGAACTTGACTGCGATGCTGCGACAGTAGTAGAAGATGGTGGTGAGGTGGTCCCCCTTAGAGGACGCCAGGATGGCCAGCTGGTTGTAGGGTTGACCTGCAGGAGACAGGGATAAGGACGTCCTGATTAAGACCTTTATTCACACTGATCTGTCCTGAATGTCTCCTGTGTCTGTCCTTAAAACTACAAACATGGCGGCTGCTGAACATCTGCTCATTCATGTGGAAGAGACGTTTACTGACGAACAAAATCTAATCTGATCTGCCTCTAGACGTTCTATCTGTGACCCATGGTCCCACAGCGTTTAGCCTAGCTTAGCATGGTGTTGGGGGGACCTCTCAGACTCACCGTTTGAAGGAACCAGCTGAGCAGCGTGTCGGTAGTAAGACTCCGCCTGGCTGGTCTGGTTACGATAACGCGCTGAAACACAGAATAATAGACTTAGTGAACATGTTCAGAGCGGAGTGAGATCATTGGTCTAGTAAAGCGTCCTCACCGATGTCTCCCAGGTGGACGAGGCAGTGCTGGCAGATGTAGGAGCAGGAGCTGGGCTGAGGGGTGACGATGGCGCTGGTGCTGCTCTGCTTATTGCTGATGATGCCGAGCTGGGACGACTTGACGCGGCAGGGCAGGTCCACGTTGAACACGGTGCACAGCTCCTGCAGCAGCTGGAACCAAACGCAGCAGGACACCGTCAGAACCGTCGGTACAACCTTCTCAGAGGTTCAGGTCATGATATACGTCAGAGAGGAAGCCGAGATAAACTAGGTCACATGACTAGAGTCTGATAACGACCTGATCCTCACCTGGACCTGGAGGAACCTGGTCTGACCCTGTCTCCCATCAGTCCAGAGACATTTCAGATGTTCCTGATAAAAACCTAAACTCTCCACCAGACATTTAGAGCTGAAGGAAACGTCTTCTACAAACACAACGAGTCTAGATGAGTCTGTTTAGGAACTGAAACCTGGTTCCAGTTTTATCATCATTATCAACTGTTCTAGTTTCAACGAGGAATCATGGAACAGAAGAAGATCTAAGGCTGGGATAGGCTCCAGCAGACCCCCCAACCCTTAACAGGAATAAGCAGGTACAGATGATGAATAAATGAAGAAAATAACGACGTTTTACAACCAGTGCAAAGACGTGATTTCCCATTAATCCCTTCAACCACAGTCTGATGATTAAAACCTTGTTGGTTACAGGTTCACCAGACCGGGCCAGCCAGGGGGAGACATCTAAACGTCTGCTGTGTTTTTGTTCTAATCATCAGAACAGGAACTTTTCTCTTGGTGAATCCCACCTGAGTGTAGAAGCCGCTGGCCGCCTCCAGAAACAGCGACAGGTTTGCCTGGACCTCGCTGCGGTTGGGGTTGGCTCGGTTCTTGGCCTGGCTCTGCAGCGTGGTGATCTGGTTCTTAAAAGCATGATTCCACCTGCAGGGGGACAGGGGACAGCGTCAGGACGAGACGGGACCAGGAGACACCACACAGTCTTAAGATCGGACCCCCCAAAAAACGCATTTAAGGTCCAGTCAGAGACTTACAGGTCCTGCTCCACCTTCTTGTCCAGAGCGTACTCCAGATCCGTCACCAGCATCTTCTGGTAGAGGTCCTGCAGCGCCTGTCGAGACGTCCACACCTCTGCAGCCCCAAGCTTCGAGTCTGAACACAGAGACAGGTCAACACAAACATGTCAGACGTCTGAGTGTGTAATACTCCTGACTGAACACATGACTTTGTTTGTTTGGGTAAAGTTTAGGCGTCTGTAAAGTCCTCTGTGATGGAAGATAAGGGTCAAAGAACATTAAGGTTTGATGGTTTATATTAAGACTCTCACACTGACAGAGAGCAGGTCTGTTCACACTAGTGTACCTAATGAAGTGGCCAGTTTTACATGCATGTAAATAACAAAGCAGACCGGTCTGGTCCAGGTGTTTCTGGTGGAGCAGACCGGTCTGGTCCAGGTGTTTCTGGTGGAGCAGACCGGTCTGGTCCAGGTGTTTCTGGTGGAGCAGACCGGTCTGGTCCAGGTGTTTCTGGTGGAGCAGACCGGTCTGGTCCAGGTGTTTCTGGTGGAGCAGACCGGTCTGGCCCAGGTGTTTCTGGTGGAGCAGACCGGTCTGGTCCAGGTGGTTCTGGTGGAGCAGACTGGTCTGGTCCAGGTGTTTCTAGTGGGGGTGGTGGAGCAGACCGGTCTGGCCCAGGTGTTTCTGGTGGAGCAGACCGGTCTGGTCCAGGTGTTTCTGGTGGGGGTGGTGGAGCAGACCTACCTGTCATGTCAGCCTTCAGGGCCTCTGCCTGTCTGCTCGGATGTAAACAGAGGAGAGGAGGTTAGACAGGACCGACACAAACATGCTAACACCACAGCAGCACTTCCTCATTACAGACTAACCGAGCTAACAGCTAGCGCCCTGCCGGTAGCCTCGTTAAATCATTTACCGGCTCCTATCAGGTGTCGTTGTGAGGGCAGGGTGCTGATGTCGGACTCTGTCTGCTTCACGGATCAAATAAAGTCTCAGAACATTTATCTGCAGCAACAATAAACCTCCTTCCGATACTGACTCGTTAGCTAGCTAGCTAACACTGAGCCCCAGCCGCTAATTACACAGATGGAATAAACTATCCAACATGAAACACACAAATAAATAACCGGAAACCGACCATGAACCGGGCTGATGTGTAACTGATTAACCAGAATCACAGGAATGTGACATGTAGCAGCATCAGTTAGCCTGTGCTAACCTGACATACGCAGAAAGACGCTAGCGAGCTAACGCTAACTAGCAATAACAGACGGGGAGACGCGTCTGTGTGTGGCGGGTAGACACTCATTTATATTTAAATCATCACAATAAACATTAAACATGTTGTTTTTCTTCCGTGTGTGAGGCTAACTGTGTGTGAAGCGGCGGGACGAGGCTGAAGCATCGGCTGTTTGTTGATATGTGAAGCTAGCAGCTAGCTAGCGCCAACGTTCAGCTAAGGGGGTGGTCCCCAGAGCAGCTAGCTCCGCGGCTAGCAGCCGAACAAAACAATCCACCTCCGGGGTTAAAACGTCCGCGTCTGGGTGCTCCGGTACCACCGGGGGTATGGGCGGAGGACACGGCGACAGGCTTACCGTAGGTACTGGGCGCAGAGGTTCATGCTGCCGGATCGCCAGTCTTTCAGACAACGACTGGTCCAGAAGCTAACGCTCCTCCCGGCGCCATATTGTTCCTGTCTGACCCACACAGGGCCTCAGAGGGGGAGGAGGGGGAGGAGGAGGGGGAGGAGGGGGGAGGAAGGGCGGAAGTAGACGCCACAGTAACCTGCTGAGGGGTCAGTAGAGCACCATCTATTTACTTTACTTTTATTAAATACAATAAAACAGACAGAGGACAAGGAGCACCGTAAAAAATAAATATAAAACCTGTGACTTCTTCTCAGATTTGTTTAAAAATAAATTTTAGAATTAACTTCTTTTTTTTTTTCTGGGAAAATTATGAGAAATACTTTCAGTAAAAAGTCAGAATTACGATTTATTTCTTCACTGTTTATTAGTGACACTGTAAAAAATATATTTTTCTTAAGAAGCTCAGCTGTTTATTGTTGTGTTTTCTATTTTATATATTTATATTATTTTTTTATTTTTATACTTTATTTTTTACCTTTATTGTTTCTGCTTAAGCTTACACCAGAACCAGGGTAATTAATGTACCAACATGTGTGTAATAAAACTCTGACTTTCTGCTTTGTGACTTTTATTTTCTCAGAAGTTAAAGTCAAAAGTTCATATTTTACTTTTTACAGCTTTTTATGGGAATGAAGGAAAAAAAAATAGCGTAACTCCAATAATTCTCTTGTTTTTATTTTGTAACCTGTAACCTCTTGTCCCGTGAAGGATCATGGGAGTCTGGAGTCTATCCCAGCTGTCATTGGTCTAGAGCAGCCTTTCTCAAATAGTGGTCCGTGAGCGCCCCCTAGTGGTCCGCGAGGCGGCATGGCGGCAACCGGGAAAGTTAGCTTAAATTATGGATCAGTGGTTTAGGACAGGGTCGCTTAAAAGAAACTCAAACATCTGCCATAACTGTAAAGGTGCTACGAGTTGATGCAGATGCGAGTATTTGAGTTAACATCGCTGCAGAGTCCCAGGAAGATGTCGCTAACGTTAAAGCTAAGTCATCAAAAGAGTGAAAAATCCACCGCTAAAGTGAAACGAAAATACCACAGCGACTACACGCAGTATATACAGTACAGTCAATGGACTACACGCAGTTAGGGTTGTTTTTGGACTGGAGAGGAGGAGGATCCCAAACCACACTGTGTGCTATGAAACCTGTTAAAGAGGCCTCTGGAAACGAAGCACAGGGAGTACCAGGGAAAGAAAACGCGATGAACTGACCTCCCAGGCTACAGAGGCGTCATAAGGTATCCCTATTGATTGCTAAAGCAGGAAAACATCATTCAGGTGAAGCCATAAAATTCATGACTGAAAATGTCGAACATCAGTTGGTGACACGTTTACGCCAAAGCCAGTTTTTCTCACTACAGCTGGATGAATCTATCGACCTGGGGAATGAAGCAAATCTGTTGTGTTTCGTGAGATACATTAATGCTGGTGGATTACATGATGAGTTTCTCTTTCTCGTTCCTTACCAACCAACACAACAGGAGAAGCAATTATTCACTCCCTCAATGATTTCTTTTTTTTTTTTTTTTTTTTAACTTTATTTTTAAGTGCAAGTTTCAGTGTCATACAGAGACAAACATAACATATGAAACAAACAAGTCAGAACGTTCAGGACACCAAGGGAAATCAATCATTTTGTCTCAGGAAGAAAAGAAACACACTACAACATTACTTCATGTATTATAGGGCCACAAATTTCCATAGATGGGAGGTGAAGGGGAAGGGGGGGCTATGAAGAGCCAGCATAGTCCAACCAGCCAGGGGAAGGAGTACCACCAGAGCAAGTCCATCAAAATATCACAGCACCAAGGGCAAACAATGCAATATGAAAGGGAGAAAAAGGAACTGCTCTATTCTGTGTTCTCATTTACATACAAAAACCATTTTGACCAGTATTTTTGGGCTTTATTACAGTTCAGCCTTAGAGAGAAAGTCAACATCTCCATTTCATGTATATCTTTTACTGTGGCTGACCACTCTCCCACCGTCGGTGGCTCTCTGTTAAGCCATTTCCTAGTTATTGGTTTCTTACCAGCTGTCAGTAGTATCTTTAGAAGGTATTTATCCTGGGAAGTAAGGTCAGTTGGTAGATTGCACAAATATACAGTTTGGAAATTATACTCAATGTCAAAACCAAGAATTGAATTTATTTCTTTAACGACATCTATCCAATAGTGTTGAATTACTGGACAGCACCAAAAGATGTGAGTGTGGTCAGCCATTAAATTGTTACAATGTCTCCAGCAATGCCCAGATTCTGCTCTGCCACTCTGTAAATATTTTCTTCTTGGGGTAATAAAAAACCTGATAACGTTTTTCCATGCAAATTCCCTCCATTTCCCTGAACTAGTGGTAGAAGAGTTTACTTTGCATATGTTTAGCCACTCGTCTTCTGTCAAAGTTATATTTGCTTCCTTCTCCCAGTTACATTTCACATATGATGTTGACATTTTTTTGTGAAGTTGTAGGCATAGGTATATTCTGGAAATCACTTTCTTGTGGATTTTACCTTTGTATGCATCAAAGACAATATTAATGAGGTCCATGTCACCTTTTAAATTTTTTATATTTCTGTCAAAATGATGCCTAAGCTGCAGGTATCTGTAGAAATCTTGTTTGTCTAAATCATGGTTTTTCTGTAATTGTTGGAAACTATCCAGGCCTGTATCAGACGAGATTACACAGTATGAAGTAATGCCTTTTCGAGTTAGTTCCTTAAATCTCATATCCAGCTGGGCTGGTAGGAAATCTCTGTCATGTTCAACCCACCTTAAAACCCGAGCTTTCCTCTCTAATTTTGAGTTACTGACTTCTTTGAACCAGATATTAAGGGGAGTTTTTGTAAGATTACATAATTTACTCGACCCTCAATGATTTCATTGTGAAGAATAACTTGGACTGATATGTGTCGGGACTTGCTCCGACGGTGCAACTACAATGATGGAAAACAGAAAAGCGTCGTAGCGCGTATTTGCGCAGTAGCGCCATCTGCAGCAGCAACACACTGTTGCATCCACCGAGAACATCTGGCTGTGAAAAATGCCACAGTGCCTAAAATCAGTACTGGATGAGAGTGTGAAAAGAGTCAACAAATCAAAGGTAAACAGCTCAACACGCTGTGTGTGAAGAAAGTGAACACAGAAAACTCCTTTTTCACACTGAAGGTCGCTGGTTGTCACGTGGAAAAGTCCTCACCCGTCTATTTGAACTGTGAGATGAGGTAATGTTATTCCTGCACCATAGAGATGAACTGTACGACACAATGCATGGTTTCCAGTGGCAGCACTCTCAATACTTTGAATGTGGCACTGCAAGGGAAGACTGTCACCATCTTCAATGTCCAGGACAAAAGTAAAGCTACACGCCTCAAGAAAGAATTGTGGTGTGGCCGTCTCGATCGCAGAGAATTCAACAGTTTTCCAACACTTGCTGATTTTCTCCTTGCTGCTGGAGAGGATGTGGATGGGAGCACAAGACCTACACTCACAGCTAGGAATATATTTCCCAGAATTAGATGCAAGCTTTGATTGGATCAGAAATCCATTTGAGGACAAAACGCACATTGAGCAATTCACTTCCAAGCTTTCACCAACAGAGGCTGACAGCCTTGTGGACATTGCATCAGATGGGAAACTGAAGACAACTTTCAGGGAGAACGGTTTGACTGACTTTTGGCTCCACATCCAACCTGAGCATCCAGAGCTGGCTGACTCTGCTCTGAAACTGTTGATGCCGTTTCCAACTACCTACAACTGTGAAGTTGGATTTCCACACTTGTTGGCCTGAAAACAAAGCAGTGCAACAGAATCAGTGTGGACTACGATATGAGACTGAAACTCTCCAGTGTGGAGCCAGACATTGCTTCACTCATGGCCCAGAAAAAGCAGCACCATTCTTCCCATTAAGATGGCAAAAAAGACAGTGGGTGAGTAGAGACTTTGATGTTGGTAAAGCTGTTGTTTTGGGGGCAGTTTAGAATTAGGTGGTCCGTGAGTGTTTGTGTTATGGGTTAAATGGTCCTTGGTCTGAAAAAGTTTGAGAAACACTGGTCTAGAGGGGGGGTCCACCCTGGACAGGTCTCCAGGTTTTTAAAATGTGCAAAAGACAAAAAAACACAAAAGATAAAAGTGAACTAGTGTATTATTTTAAAGCCGTCATCGTCTACATGGCTCCTAATCCTCTTCCATATACAAAAGGAAACAAGTCTGAGTTTTCAGTTCTGACACAAAAATCCAGATTTTTCTCAGAATTCTCATTAGGAATTAAATTAAGGAATTAAAATGTAGTCATTTTATTATAATTATTTTTATTACTATTATTACTTTTTATTCAGGACTTTAACCTAAATCTGTGATCGGTGCCTCATGCTCCTTTGTCTCCATCTAGTGGACTAATGATGGTACTACACATAATAAACTACAACCACGTTTTACTGTGTGTACATTATCTCCTGGAAGAGAGAAATACTTAAAAGTCAGATTTTGATTTATTTAGTTCTTGTTTGTTTATAAGGGCCATTGTAAAAAAAAAAAAAAAAAAAAAAAAACTACTATTCTGACTTTTATTTTCCAGAATTCTAAAAGTAAAGTCAAATTTTCATATTTCATTTTGAATATAACAAATCTAAGTAAAAAAAAAAGTCTTTTACGTTTGATTTTTCCAACAATTTCAATGATTCAGGGAGTTTTATTGTCATTACACACATGTTGGTGCATGAGGTGGAACAACATTAGTTCAAAAAAGGAGGAGTTCCTATTTAAACCTCAGACTTCCCACCAGTCCCTCAGAACTGAAGAAGATACTCGGATGAAACGTCTTCTCCAAAAATCTACAAGTCCAGTTGCCTTTTTGAAACTTTTTTGGATTACCATGACCTGGATGACTGAGAACCTTCACAGACAACAACATTAGTTGTGCTGGTCCTGGTTCAAGCCAAAGCAGTAAAATATAAAAATAGAATAAAATTAGCTGACTTAGCTAACTTTAGTATAAAGTAATATGAATACAGGCAATAGAAAACGCAACAATATACAGCAAAGTAACTGCAAAAGTGCTGCCGTCAAATTGTGCAAAAGAAAAAAAAAACACAAAAGGTAGAAGTGGTCTAGGGAAGAGGATTTTTTTCCTCACAGTTCAAAGGACTCATAATCGTAATCCTCCTCCACATACAGTGGAAAAAGATCTTCAGTCTTCAGTTCTGTCAGAACTCATTATGATTTAATTATTCATCAGGGAATTAATCTATGATCATTAGGACCAGTATAAGAAGTGGTTATTACTTCTGAATTTTAACTTCAACCAGAATCTGAGAGCTGGGCCTCAATTTCATCCGTGGTCCTTTGTCTCCATCTAGTGGATTAATGATGATACTGCACATAATACACCACAACTACAACCCAGGGAGGAAATCTCAGTCTTCTTCTGGATTGTATAATGTGCACAATGGTAGAATGTGATGATGTCCAGGAGACATAAAATGTGTGGACATTGTCTCCTGTAGAATCACTGTCTGGATCTAGAAACCAGACGGATGTTGATGGAGTTCCACAGGGAACCTGCTCGGGTCCTCTGCAGCTCTCCATGTAAAGTCACTGTATTTGAGTCACTTCATAAAACAACAAGCACAAAGTTGAGCAGATATTTAACTTTATATGATTTTATTCTCAGTGAAGTTTCATTGTCATACATTCAGGATGAAAGCAGTTTCCCTTGTATTTGCTGGTGAAAGTGTATTTGAAATGTTCTTTAATGTTCACATCAGTGACTCCAGCGCATTTCTCAAATTCTAGACAAGTGACTAGACAAGACCAGCATAGACTAGATTAGTCTAGACCAGAACTACACAATATTAAATGAAATTGCAAAGCCTTGTCTTGTCTTGTCTTGTCTTGTCTCGTCTGGTCTGGTCTACTCTCGTCTAGTCTGGTCTAGTCTAGTCTACTTTAGCCTAGTCTAGTCTGCTGAAGACAATAACATTGACAATAATATTGTCTTCAGCAGATTAGGTGACATTGGAACCTCTTCTTTGCTGGAGTCGCTCCGGGTCAGAGGTTGTTTGCACTTATTTGCCAAACAGCAGTTCAGAGTACCCGCTTTTTTTGGAGACCCTAGGATGGACACTGGACTGCCCCCGAACTGGGGAGTCCGTTGTCCTGCTGGGAGACTTCAGCGGTGGAGCTCCAGGAGAGGATGAGATCTGCCCCGGGTATCTCAAGACTCTGCATGTTGTAGGGCTGTCCTGGGTGGCACGCCTCTGCAACATCATCTGGGGAAGTTCCTCTGGAGTGGCTGAGCGGGGGTGTCCCCATCTTGAAAAAAGGGGGCCAGAGGGTGTGTTGCAACTATAGGGGGATCACACTACTCAGAATCCCCAGCAAGGTCTATGTTGGTGCTGGCAAAGAAGGTCCGGTCGATGGTTGAACCTCAGATCGAGGAGGAACAATGCGGTTTTTGTTCTGGACGTGGAACCATAGACCAGCTCTTTACCCTCACTAGGGGAAATGTGAATTTTCCCAAACAATCCACATGTGTTTTGTGGATTTGGAGAAGTCGTACGACGCTGTCCACAGACGCATCCTTCAGGGGTTGTTTGGGGAGTATGGGGTGAGTGGCCCATTCAGTCCCTGTACCAAAGGAGTGTGAGTTTGGTCCATGTAGCTGGGAGTACTTCAGACCTATTCCCGATTGGACTCCACCAGGGCTGCCCTTGGTCACCGGTTCTGTTTATAACTGAAACAGAATTTCTAGGCGCAGCTGGGTGGGGGAGGGTGAATGTTTAGGTATATCTCTGTTTGAGGCCTCTCTGGGATACCTGCCACCACATTCCTTTATCAGGAAGATGACACTGCCTTTGTCCATGACACCACCCAGTGTTTCATGCGTAGCAGTCGAAGCCGGTTGCCAGCAGCCCTCTTTTCTCTGTTGTGGTCAATGTTTTGAGACATTTTAATGAAGAAATCTAGAAAACGGTGAAGGAACAAAAACTTTTAAGCAGCTCTGTTTGTCTCAATACACAACTTAAATACCTTCAACTGACGCTTCATCTAAGATAAAATACTTCGGACTGAAACACTTCCCTGACCAGCCGGCCCAACAACATTTATCAGATGAGTTTGGATAAACCTCCGCCCCCACACTTTTAACAAACCAGGAAACAGTTTATTTTTGTGTGAGAATAAAGAGAGACACAGACGATCAGATTCACCTTCAGACCAAACTAACTCCTTCCTCTGAGTGAGTCCAGCTACAGGAGAGAAAAGTGGAAAACTACAACACTGCTGCTTCAAGCTGCTGACTCTCCACACACTGAAGGTGAGTTTGACCAAAAACAGGACTCAAAGTCAAAGGAAGCTTCAGGGAAGTTAGTAGAAGATGGAGGAGAGTCATTACTGACTGGACTTTGTGTCTGCTGTGTTTCAGCTTCACTCAGAGACTAAATGGCTTCCAGATCAGAGGAGGATCTCTGCTGTCCAGTCTGTCAGGACGTCTTCAGAGATCCTATTCTTCTGTCATGTAGCCACAGCTTCTGTAAAGTCTGTCTGAAGAACTGGTGGACAGAGAAACCAACACACCAGTGTCCAGTTTGTATGAGAAGATCTTCAAGAGATGATCCACCTTCAAACTTGGTGTTGAGGAACCTGTGTGAGTCCTTCTTGCAGGAGATAGATCAGAGCTCTCCAGAGTCTCTCTGTAGTCTACACTCTGAGAAACTCAGACTCTTCTGTCTGGACCATGAGCAGCCAGTGTGTGTCGTCTGCCGAGATTCAGATAAACACTTCAACCACAGATTCAAACCCATCGATGAAGCTGCACAACAGCTCAAGAATAATCTTCAGGGAACTCTGAAACCCTTAAAAAAGAAGTTAAAGGTTTGTGAACAAGTTAAAGTGAAGTTTGATGAAGCAGAAAAACACATCAAGGTCCAGGTCCGACACACAGAGAGGCAGATTAAGGAACAGTTCAAGAAGCTTCACCAGTTTCTAGACGAGGAAGAGGAGGCCAGGATGGCTGCACTGAGGGAGGAAGAGGAGCAGAAGAGTCAGATGGTGAAGGTCAAGATGGAGACTCTGAGCAGAGAGATAGCAGCTTTTTCAGACACAGTCAGAGCCACAGAGGAGGAGCTGAGAGCTGAAGACGTCTCATTCCTGGACAACTACAAGGCTGCAGTGGAAAGAGTCCAGCGCTGCCTCCTGCTGGATGATCCACAGCTGCCCTCAGGAGCTCTGATAGACCAGGCCAAACATCTGGGCAACCTGACTTTCAACATCTGGAACAAAATGAAGGACATTGTCTCCTACAATCCTGTCATTATGGATCCAAACACAGTTCATCCAAAACTGATCCTGTCTGAAGATTTGACCAGTGTGAGACGAGGAGATGAAGAACGTCTTCCTGATAATCCAGAGAGGTTTGATCAGTACCTGTCTGTCCTGGGCTCTGAGGGCTTTAACTCAGGGACTCACAGCTGGGATGTTGAGGTTGGAGATAATGCAGGATGGGCACTCGGTGTGTTAGCAGAGTCTGTCCACAGGAAGGGAGAGCTAGAATCTGGATTGTGGGGAATAATGTTCCTTAAAGGTAAGTACTCAACATGGTCACCCCCATCTCCTTCCACTGAACTCTCAGTAAAGAAGAAGATCCAGAGGATCAGAGTGAATCTGGACTGGAACAGAGGAAATCTGTCGTTCTCTAATGTTGATACTAACAAACCCATAAAAACCTTTAGACACACTTTCACTGAGAAGATGTTTCCATACATTAACAATGGGGATAATGTCCCAATGAAGATATTACCAGTGAATCAGATCAGTTAGAGATAAACAGGATCATTATAGATGTGTATTGGGCTGTATTGTGATCATAAAAATTGTTGTTTTGTCGACATGAATGTTAAAGAACAAGATGAATATTTAGGAACGGCCAAGTCAAAGTCCTGACCTTAATCCAATGGAAATGTTGTGGAAGGACCTGAAGCAGCAGTTGATGTGAGGAAACCCACCAACATCTCAGAACTGAAGTGGTGCTGTTCTCAGGAATGGGCTAAAATTCCTCCAAGCTGCTGTAGACCACTGATCAGCAGTTACCAGAAATGATTAACATTCTCAGACCACTCACAACATGTGCATGGCTTGCAGACATGTCCCACACCCTGCTTAATGTGGAAAAAGCTTAAACAGTGAGACTTGTATCCCCTTTACCTTCTTCTTAAATCTGAAAAATACATTTTCATTTCAAAGAAGTCATTGGAATTCTCCACTGTTTAATCAGTGAGCTTAGTTTTATTCTAAATTCTTTATTATGGCATGGAAAGGTTGAATTCATATTTCTGTATGAATGTTTTCTGATAATACTTCTGAAAAGACAAATTGTGTTTCAACAATCCATTCTGATTGGGCTCTGATTCAGATTGAAGTTTAAATTTAAATGTATTGTTTTCTTTGTGAATTCTTATTGTTTTAATTTAACTTCTCTCAGATATTAAATTGGGTTTTATTACTGTTTCTATTCAGCTGCTGCATCAGAACATACTGGGATCTTAATTAGATGTGAAACATGTAAATAAAAGACAGAATAATTAAAATAAGCAATAGATGACATTTCAAAGATGTAAAATACATTTATAATTGAATGGTTGATTAATAAACACATTAATAAATGAGCTGTATTCATGTGTTCATGTTTCACCAAATCTGGTAGTATTTTGCAATTTATGGTTTTCATAAATGGTGCCCCGTGTGAGGCAGAGTACTGTTGGCAGTTATTCATAATTGTGCAATATTAATTTCAGCATATTTTTGGCCAAAGCCAAAAATATTTTTGAACAACTTTCAGACTTGCCAGAAGTCTTAACGTTCAGTCCCACTAGTCTACCACAGGAGTAGATATCCAGTTGTACTAACAAACAGGTGCAGTGTGGTGATAATTTGTGAGATTTATGAATTGCTAAGTTTTTAATCATTTGTTATTAATAACTACCGTCTTGTGTCCCATATTGTTACATTAAGATTTTGCTTTTGATGCTAGCTAATACAAATTGAACCTACTTAGTTGTAAGAATTTCTGCATTCGAATATCACGTATTCATGCAATCCAGTCAAGCTGTTTCCTGTTAATTTAAGTGGTCTCCTGTTGAATTAAACCAGAGCGTGCCATCAGCCCTGTGACATAAACAACTTGTGCCAGCTGGTATTGCCATGCATTTCAGCCTAAGAAAGATAGGGAGTCTGAGACAGAGCCACAGTGTGCTACCAGCCCTGTGAAACATAAGTTATATACTTGGCTGTTACTGCCCTGCATTTCAGTTACTGCATGTTGAGTTTTGGTGAGTAAATTTGTATTTCCTGTGTTACCAAATTTGTTGTGCCCACTAGAGCCACTAGATGGTGCCATAGCTAACTTTCTAGCCTCAGAAGCTACATAGCTACTTAGCATAGCATTGCTAACCCCATTGCTTTGTTGTTGTTGTTTTTGACACCTCCGTCCCACCTAACAATGGAGAACCCCTGTGTAGAGCAATTCATTTCCTCCCTTGCACAGAGCCTAAACTCAGGCTACCCTGAATTCATTAACAAGTTGAATTTCAGTGAGTGCAGGGATGAGATAGATTCTCTGCTGAAGGACAGGTGTGATGCACAGACTTCGTCCAAAGGCCCATTGTTAAGATGTTTGCTTCTGAACTTTCATAGGCAATCCAGCCTTGCCTCTCAGAGCAAAGTAGCCCTAGAGAAATAAGTAGAGTCCCTTAAAGCGCAAACTGCTTGTCTCCTCCATGAGGTACAAATGGCCAATAAGAAAGCTATGCGCTACTTATCAGCCCTGCACTCAGCAGAGTCCAATCTTTGTGCACACAAAGAGGAACTGTCAAGGCTTAAATCAGGTTGTCCCCCCCCCCCCCCCCACAATTGTTAAATCGTTGTGATTGTGGTTATTCTGATTCACACTCCTCCTAGTGAAAGGTTAACGCCCTCTCGGTTTAGGAGATGGGAACAATTTGTAGTCCACCCTAAGTTCCTGGGAATGGAGTCAGCTCCTCAACCTCCTCTGAGAGACCGAGGTAACAATTACTCGATGTCCCATCTCTCTGACATAGACCATGAAGAGACATGTAGTTTATCCGCCAGAAGATTTTCAGCCCAATCTTTTTTTCCGTCTGTGATACATGACTCTCCCATCTGTGCCCATCTCTCTGAAGGGGGGACCAGAATACATCAGGTTTGCCCAGCCCCCGCCTTTCCACCAGAGATAACTGTTGCTTGTGATGCACCTGCCTGGACACCACAGTGTCCCCGCTTTGAAGTGCTTGAGTTTCTCGCTCAGGACATTGAACATTTTGATCCAGACAGCTGTGATCATAATGTTGACAATTACGGATTTAGACCACGCCCTAATTGATTTGCCCCATGCAACCCAAAGGGAGAAGGTTAAACTTGTATGGAAAACAAGCTCTAAAGCTGTCCACAAGTTTATCCAGTCACAATCTCCCACAGTCAGAGATGACTACTCAGAGCTCCGTCAACCACTGCTAGAAGAATTCATTTCTGCTGCTGATGAGATCGGCTCAGTGGTTGCCGTCCTTCAAATTAAACATACCCATCATGAGCATCCTAGAGCCTATTACAAACGTTTGAGACGTGTGTACTTCCAGGGCAAGAATGCACCAAGCTTAGAAGAAAACTCCACCTTCAAGTCCTTATTCTTGCAGAACCTTCACCCATGTGTACGCACTCACGTTGTTCTCATGACACCCCAAGGTGACCCCTCCATGCAGGACATCAGGAAGATGACACAGGTGGCTTGGGAAACAAGTGGGCTGCTGTTGAGTACTCCAGCTCAACCACCAAGGCATCACTCCGATCTGTCACCTTGAAACATCACGCTCACAACAGACCAAAGGGGGGTGATAAAGGGCCACACAGGGACACTGCGCGTAGCCGCCATGTCCGCCAACTTCCCTGAGATAGGCGTTCACACAGTCAAGGCTGTAGAAAGCCTTACTCCGAAATTATGGCCCAGCAGTATGATCAACCAATAGACTGTTCAGATGATGATCGCAGCATCTCTGAGTGCAGCTAAGACGATCATAATTTAGCAGACAGTGACGATGCATCTGAATACCTCTGTGCTTCTAGCTACACGGAGCGTTACAGCCCTGAGCCACAAGTTCGGATAAACTCAAGGCACCTCAGATTCAGTGTTCCTTCCTCAAGGAAATAATAACACAGTGATGACATCCCTGTACTGCCAGTAAATACTTTCTTTGCAGTTAAGTAGGCAAACTTGCTGATTTGTCAGCAACAGCAGCAAACTCTCCAGTTTTCAACTCGCTAATAGTCACACCTGTCACCAGTAGCTGAGAAAAGCCTAAATTCTGATTGGACCCAGACCCACTGTCTAACTTCTGACCAGAGAAAGGGAAGCATACCAACTGGATTGTGGAGAATAAGGTTAGAGGAAGGTAATACTCAGCACGTTCAGCACCAGATCTTTCCATTGATTACTCAGAAAAGAAGAAGCTGCAGAGGATCAGAGTGAATCTGGACTGGAACGGAGGAAATCTGTCGTTCTCTGATCTTGATACTAACAAACACATAAAAACCTTTAGACACACTTTCACTGAGAAGATGTTTCCACACTTTGGAACTAGGGATAAAGTCCCACTGAAGATATTATCAGTTAATCAGCTCAGTTAGAGATAAACAGGATGATTATAAATGTGTATTTGACTGTAACAACTAATCAATGTAAGTGATCATGAAAATTATTGTTTTATCAACACAATCTTGAAGAAGAACAAGATGAATGACCATCACAGGACACATGCCCTAAAGTACTAGATAGGTCAGTCTCTTTTCTACAAAAAATATTTCCCTCAAGACTCCAGCAAGCTCTTCTCTTGTTTCACTGGCCCCTGTCTAATTGTAAAGATCATTAATCCCATGACTGTCCAGGCGTCTCTCTCTGTCCATGAGACCACACAGTTTTTCATACATCGCAGTCGAAGCCGGTTGCCAGCAGCCCTCTTTTCTTTGTTCTGGTCAATGTTTTCAGATGTTTTAATGAAGAAATCTAGAAAACGCTGAAGGACACAACAACGTTTAAGCAGCTCTATTTATTTCAAGACACAACTTAAATACCATCAACTGACGTTTCATCCAAGATAAAATACTTTGGACTGAAACACTTCCCTGACCAGCCGGCCCAACAACATTTATCAGATGAGTTCGGATAAACCTCCGCCCCCACACTTACAAACCAGGAAACAGTTTATTTTTGTGTGAGAATAAAGAGAGACACAGACGATCAGATTCACCTTCAGACCAAACTAACACCTTCCTCTGAGTGAGTCCAGCAACAGGAAAGAAAAGTGGAAAACTACAACACTGCTGCTTCAAGCTGCTGACTCTCCACACACTGAAGGTGAGTTTGACCAAAAACAGGACTCAAAGTCAAAGGAAGCTTCAGGGAAGTTAGTAGAAGATGGAGGAGAGTCATTACTGACTGGACTTTGTGTCTGCTGTGTTTCAGCTTCACTCAGAGACTAAATGGCTTCCAGGTCGTCCAGATCTTCCAGATCAGAGGAGGACCTCTGCTGTCCGGTCTGTCAGGAGGTCTTCAGAGATCCTATTCTTCTGTCATGTAGCCACAGCTTCTGTAAAGTCTGTTTGAAGAACTGTTGGACAGAGAATCCAACACACCAGTGTCCAATTTGCAACAGAAGATCTTCAAGAGATGATCCACCTTCAAACTTGGTGTTGAGGAACCTGTGTGAGTCCTTCTTACAGGAGATAGATCAGAGCTCTCCAGAGTCTCTCTGCAGTCTGCACTCTGAGAAACTCAAACTCTTCTGTCTGGACCATGAGCAGCCAGTGTGTCTCGTCTGCAGAGACTCAGATAAACACTTCAACCACAGGTTCAAACCCATCGATGAAGCTGCACGACAGCTCATGAATAACCTTCTGGGAACTCTGAAGCCCTTAAAAAAGAAGTTAAAGGTTTATGAAGAAGTTAAAGTGAAGTTTGATGAAACAGAAAAACACATCAAGGTCCAGGCCCGACACACAGAGAGGCAGATTAAGGAACAGTTCAAGAAACTTCACCGGTTTCTAGATGAGGAAGAGGAGGCCAGGATGGCTGCACTGAGGAAGGAAGAGGAGCAGAAGAGTCAGATAATGAAGGAGAAGCTGGAGACTCTGAGCAGAGAGATAGCAGCTCTTTCAGACACAGTCAGAGCCACAGAGGAGGAGCTGAGAGCTGAAGACGTCTCATTCCTCAACAACTTCAAGGCTGCAGTGGAAAGAGTCCAGCGCTGCTTCCTGCTGGATGATCCACAGCTGCCCTCAGGAGCTCTGATAGACCAGGCCAAACATCTGGGGAACCTGACCTTCAACATCTGGAACAAGATGAAGGACATGGTCTCCTACACTCCTGTTATTCTGGATCCAAACGCTGCTCATCCAAAACTGATCCTGTCTGAAGATCTGACCAGTGTGAGACGAGGAGATGAAGAACGTCTTCCTGATAATCCAGAGAGGTTTAATCAGTACTGGTCTGTCCTGGGCTCTGAGGGCTTTAACTCAGGGACTCACAGCTGGGATGTTGATGTTGGAGATAACACAGGATGGGCACTGGGTGTGTTAGCAGAGTCTGTCTACAGGAAGAGAGACATAGAGTCTGGATTGTGGGGAATAATGTTCCTTAAAGGTAAATACTCAACGTGTTCACCACCAGATCCTTCCACTGATCTCTCAGTAAAGAAGAAGCTCCAGAGGATCAGAGTGAATCTGGACTGGAACAGAGGAAATGTGTCGTTCTCTGATCTTGATACTAACAAACACATAAAAACCTTCAGACACACTTTCACTGAGAAGATGTTTCCATATATTAACAATGGGGATAATGTCTCATTGAAGATATTACCAGTGAATCAGATCAGTTAGAGATAAACAGGATCATTATAGATGTGTATTTGGCTGTAACAACTAATCAGTGTCAGTGATCATGAAAATTGTACAGTGGTAAATAAGAATTCAATTCAATTCAGTTTTATTTATATAGTGTCAATAACAATACAAAGACGCTTTACAAGACCCGGCCTGAAACCTCCAGAGCAGCCTGAAGGCGACGGTGGCAGGAAAAACTCCCTTTAACAGGAAGAAACCTTGAGCAGAACCAGAACCAGAACCAGCTCATATGGAGGGACCCATCTGCCTAAGGCCAGCCGGGTACAGACAGAGAAAGAGAACAGCAAGATAAACATACATCTGTCATAAATACACATATCTGACTAAAGCATACAAGTTGGATGCTATGATACAAACTGTAATGACAGTTTGAAAATGTAAGAGGAATCATAGGCAGGTTGGAGAATTGTTCATTCAGGTAGGAGTACAAGATGAATGTTTAGGAACGTCCAAGTCGAAGTCCCGTACTTCCACAAACTCACAAACACAAGCCACTTTCAACAGAGATGGACACTTACAAAACAAATATTGCAGAGCTATTTGTTTTTGTACAGTTTTAATACAAATATATTTACAATATTACACACGTGTGGTATTTTGAACTTTAACCTCCTGAGACCTTTCAACCTCATATGAGAACATTAAGTTTATTATTATAAGAATAATTCTGACCTGGTTCATTTTCAAACAGCACTAATCATGTACAGAGCAATAAACAATCTATTCCTGGAAACATTCAAACATTGTTTTTTACAGAGATGGGGTTACAATCTGAGGCACCCACTACATTGAAGTTTTTGTCCCACAGTTTGTGGAGTGAGGCTGTGGAACAGACTGTGTGTGGAGCTCAAGCAATGTCCAAGCATGATCCAGTTTAAAAACCGTTACAAAAACATGGTTTTCATGAGGTACAGGGAGGAAGAAGGGCTTTTACAATCAGTGTTTTCATAAATGATTTATGTAGTTGTTTATTTAATCAAAATGTATTTATTTATTTATTTATTCTCTACTTCTTTTGTATGTGTATATATGGAGAGAAAATATTCTTAATTGAGTAGTGGAAAAGGGGAAGGTTCAATAAGCATATGCTTCATCCTACTCCTTTTCAGACATGTTGGGTTCACATTATTATTTTTGTTTTGACTATTGTTATTGGATTTGTTTATTTTCAGTTTATTTTGTTATATTACCCGCACATGTTCGAAATAAACTAAACTAAACTAAAAGGTTTGTGGCATTTTTTTCTGCATTCTGTGTCATTTAGACCTGTCGTCATTATTAGAAGACATGTTTATCTGCCATCTAGTGGTGGGAAACGGTCAGTGCACTAGTCACTGTAAGAACATGATAGCAGTCATTCTACAGCTGATCGTGGGCCAAAAGTAGATAAGATACAAAACCTCATCAAAATAACTTAACTTTTCTAGTTTGATATGACATGCAAATTGAACAAATCCTATCAATGAGCTACAATGGCAGTAATTAGTAAGTACTCAGACACTGGGATTTCATTGTTTGTAATTCTGTTTTTTCACAGCCATGTTAGGGTAATAAAATAAACAATTTTATGTTGTGTTAGACATTGGTGACTTTATTATAATAAACAGTGAGATAATCCCCATGTCCACATATGAGAGCAAAGTTTTTTTCTAAAACTATTTCCTATTCAAAGGCGATGCCTAGTTTTTATACGTCTTAGGTCGTAATGATCCCAAATACCTTTGAGACATTAAAAATGTATACCAAACAAAAGTTATTTTTTGTACAGTTGTCAATTTCATTCATTGTATAGGCAGCCCTGAAACATACAGTTATCCTGTGTAGTACTACATATCAATAACAATGTAGAGGTTTTTTAAATACAGTATACACTTGTACATGTCGACATCAAAGTACATTCACTGTATTGTTATAAGCTAATGTCACAGGGCAGGAAGATGGTTTTAGCTTGGGTGTCCTTTTTTTACTTGGGTTTTGTATTTCATTGAGTTTTATGATTGCATGCTTTTACTTGTGTTGTGCTTTTAATTGTTTTATTATGTTGAATTTTTAGTGCATGTGTGTGTTTTTATTTGCGACTCCCTGTGAACATTTTATTGTTGAGTAACTGAACCCGGGAGGTTCCACCCTTTACCCTGACGGACAGCCACCACCCCAATCAGCAGCAGGGTCTGGCCCGGGAAGTAACAGTAGCTTCAGGGGACATACAGTAGAGAGAGCACAGACTTGGACAGTGTTATCATGAGAAGAGGGCTAACAAGAGAAAGCTAACAAGTCAAGGCAGCTAATATGGGAGAAGGATGCCAGAGAGTTGCCAGGATGGCAGGAGGAGACGGGACCATGAGAGCGGAAGACGCCGAGTGGACTGGACACAAGGCAAGACAGTGTCAGGGCTGACCGAAGGAAAGAAAAACCCAGAACCTTGCAACGTGGTGTATTCGGAGCGGCTGAGCATTTCGCTCTGCCTGGTGGGTAAGTATCTCCCTTTGGACCATGGAATAAGGTTCTGGTGTGTGTTTGTGCAGCAGCACCATAACTCACATGTTGTCTCTTTCACTGCAAGCACCAGACTGCTAAGAGACTCCCATCAGACCCAATGGCATTCACTCTTCAACTCTTTCAACTTCACCCTGACTCACTGTCCTGGTACCTGGAATATCAAACCTCACACCCTCTCACGAGTGCTTTCCAAAGTACTCCCTTTCTGGGCCCAAGACCACCCTTCCTCTGTCCTGTGTGGTTGACGCTGTTACCTGGGGGACTGAGACCAAAGTCAGGGATGCCCAGTGATCTGAATCCAACCCAGGTAAAAGTCCATATCAGGTCCTGTTCCCCCAGTGTTGGTCATACACTAGCCCTCGCTTCTGGTGGGCAGCAATGGAGGACATCACCAGTTCATCAAGCATGTTCTGTTTGTTCCCATGGCAAGGCAACTCACCGTCTACTTGCTGGTCTTGACCTTTTAGCTCTCAACGGAGGCGGCCGCATCTCTCCCCCTCTCCCCTTTACCTCATCTTTCCTGCTTTGCTTCTCACGTCTCGTCCTTTCTTGTCTCAAACTTTAACAGCCTCTTTGCACACTGCTATCCAAATTCTAAATCATGGAACTGGTCAACTGGTCTCTCAATGCAATTGACAGAATCTTCTCGACAAGGAGCTCGGGTTTAGGGGAACCTGTCTGCCCTGACGGAACGTTTGCCGCTGGAAGTGGAGGGTCGTGTGCCTGGCAATTCTTTCTGTAGAGGACATAGAGGATCTTTACATATTCGGAACCATGATAACAGGCTTTCTGCTGATTGGATTAGGCACTGCCCTGGTGTATTGGAAAATTCGGATGACGGTGTCAGCAGTCCAAAGCCCCATGAAGCTGCCCGACTTAATTGATGGAGTGAACAGAGCTGTTAGCGCTCAGACTGTGGTCGGTAACTGCAACATGGGAAACTCCATGGAGAGAGCTATCAGTGCATTGACTGTGGTTATTAACCGCAACATGGATAACACCTTGGGCAAGGCTGTTCGTGCTCTGGCAGTGGTCAGTAACCGCAACATGGAAAACACCATGGAGAAGCTTTCAGCTTTGCAAATGCGAATGAATGGACTTGAAGACCAGAATGGACAAACAGAGTAAGCCGTGTCTATTGAAATGTGACTACTTGCCCTATCCCATATTCTAATCTGCATTCCAGCCCCCAGCAGCACTGGCCTTGGCCAAGGCCGCTGCTGGGGGCTGGCTCCCACGCCTTTGCAGCGTTACCCATCCAGTTCAACAGGTGGATTCCAATGGCGCAGATGGCTGTCTGAGCTGGAATACCTTCACCTCCCTTTTCCCCTCCCCGGTGCAAGTTGTTTTGACTCCTTATGTTGTAAAGTGTGCTCATACAGTATGTGCTTTTGTTGCTGAGGTTTTTTCTTGGTCCCACACTGCACTGCCCCAGAGGAGTGTAGTCTGGGAGCTGCTTTTTTCTCCTCCTCTCTCCTCTTGTTTTTTTCCCCTTTCCTGCCCCCAATTTTCCTAAGAATGGCACCGATAAGGGTGGCCATGGTCTTCTCTGTCGGACCAAAGCAAATTCCTTGTATGTACAAACATGCTTTGTTGATTCTGATTCTGATTCTGATTCTGGTCAACTTCTCCCACTGCCTGTTCATGTCCCTGGTCACATATCACCCTCGACATTGTCACAGGTTTGCTCCTTTCTGCAGGTAACACAGCCATTCTCACAATAGTTAGCAGGTTCTGCAAAGCCGTGCACTTTGTTCCTCTACGCAAACTTCCCTCAGCTCTAGAGGCTGCTTAGCTCCTGGTCCAGAACGTCTTCTGTCTCCATGGGATTCCCTGTGACCCATCGAGCCCTTCTACGCACTACTGAGCACAATCGTTACCTTACTGAAGATCACAGGACTCATGCCCCGCAGAACAAAGTAGGTCAGTCTCTTTTCTAGAAAAAATATTTCCCTCAAGACTCCAGAAAGCTCTTCCCTTGTTTCACTGGCCCCTGTCTAATAGTAAAGATCATAAAACCCATGACTGTCCAGGCGTCTCTCTCTGTTCATGAGTTTTTCATACATCGCATTCGAAGCCAGTTGCCAGCAGCCCTCTTTTCTTTGTTGTGGTCAATGTTTTCAGATGTTTTAATGAAGAAATCTAAAAAACGCTGAAGGAACAAAAACTTTTAAGCAGCTCTATTTATCTCAAGACACAACTTAAATACCATCAACTGACGTTTCATCCAAGATAAAATACTTTGGACTGAAACACTTCCCTCACCAGCCGGCCCAACAACATTTATCAGATGAGTTCGGATAAACCTCCGCCCCCACACTTTTTACAAACCAGGAAACAGTTTATTTTTGTGTGAGAATAAAGAGAGACACAGACGATCAGATTCACCTTCAGACCAAACTAACACCTTCCCCTGAGTGAGTCCAGCTACAGGAGAGAAAAATGGGAAACTACAACACTGCTGCTTCAAGCTGCTGACTCTCCACACACTGAAGGTGAGTTTGACCAAAAACAGGACTCAAAGTCAAAGGAAGCTTCAGGGAAGTTAGTAGAAGATGGAGGAGAGACATGACTGACTGGACTTTGTGTCTGCTGTGTTTCAGCTTCACTCGGAGACTAAATGGCTTCCAGGTCGTCCAGATCTTCCAGATCAGAGGAGGACCTCTGCTGTCCGGTCTGTCAGGAGGTCTTCAAAGATCCTATTCTTCTGTCATGTAGCCACAGCTTCTGTAAAGTCTGTCTGAAGAACTGTTGGACAGAGAAACCAACACACCAGTGTCCAGTTTGTAACAGAAGATCTTCAAGAGATGATCCACCTTTAAACTTGGTGTTGAGGAACCTGTGTGAGTCCTTCCTACAGGAGAGAGATCAGAGATCAGAGTCTCTCTGTAGTCTGCACTCTGAGAAACTCAGACTATTCTGTCTGGACCATGAGCAGCCAGTGTGTCTCATCTGCAGAGATTCAGATAAACACTTCAACCACAGATTCAAACCCATCGATGAAGCTGCACAACAGCTCATGAATAACCTTCTGGAGACTCTGAAGCCCTTAAAAAAGAAGTTAAAGGTTTGTGAACAAGTTAAAGTGAATTTTGATGAAACAGAAAAACACATCAAGGTCCAGGCGCGACACACAGAGAGGCAGATTAAGGAGCAGTTCAAGAAGCTTCACCAGTTTCTAGACGAGGAAGAGGAGGCCAGGATGGCTGCATTGAAGGAGGAAGAGGAGCAGAAGAGTCAGATAATGAAGGTGAAGCTGGAGACTCTGAGCAGAGAGATAGCAGCTCTTTCAGACACAGTCAGAGCCACAGAGGAGGAGCTGAGAGCTGAAGACATCTCATTCCTGAACAACTACAAGGCTGCAGTGGAAAGAGTCCAGCGCTGCTTCCTGCTGGATGATCCACAGCTGCCCTCAGGAGCTCTGATAGACCAGGCCAAACATCTGGGCAACCTGACCTTCAACATCTGGAACAAGATGAAGGACATGGTCTCCTACACTCCTGTTATTCTGGATCCAAACACAGTTCATCCAGAACTGATCCTGTCTGAAGATCTGACCAGTGTGAGACGAGGAGATGAACAACGTCTTCCTGATAATCCAGAGAGGTTTGATCCTTACCTGTCTGTCGTGGGCTCTGAGGGCTTTAACTCAGGGACTCACAGCTGGGATGTTGAGGTTGGAGATAACACAGTGTGGGCACTCGGTGTGTTAGCAGAGTCTGTCCACAGGAAGAGAGACATAGAGTCTGGATTGTGGGGAATAATGTTCCTTAAAGGTAAATACTCAACATGGTCACCACCATCTCCTTCCACTGATCTCTCCGTAAAGAAGAAGCTGCAGAGGATCAGAGTGAATCTGGACTGGAACAGAGGAAATCTGTCGTTCTCTGATCTTGATACTAACAAACACATAAAAACCTTCAGACGCACTTTCACTGAGAAGATGTTTCCATATATTAACAATGGGGATAATGTCTCATTGAAGATATTACCAGTGAATCAGATCAGTTAGAGATAAACAGGATCATTATAGATGTGTATTGGGCTGTATTGTGATCATAAAAATTGTTGTTTTGTCGACATGAATGTTAAAGAACGAGATGAATGTTTAGGAACGGCCAAGTCAAAGTCCTGACCTTCATCCAATGGAAATGTTGTTGTTGGACCTGAAGCAGCAGCTGATGTGAGGAAACCCACCAACATCTCAGAACTGAAGTGGTTCTGTTCTGAGGAACCAAGCTGCTGTAGAACACTGATCAGCAGTTACCACAAATGTTTAGTCTTGTGCAAGACAATATTTTATATCAGAATTTTCATTCTCAGACCACTCATAACATGTGCATGGCTTGCAGACATGTCACACACCCTGCTTAATGTGGAAAAAGCTTAAAAGGTGAGAATTGTATCCCCTTTACCTTCATGTCCCCCTTAAATCTGAAAAATACATTTTTATTTGAAACAGCCGGTCACCGGTTCGAATCCATGTGTGGAGTTTGCATGTGTCTGCGTGGGTTCTCCCCGGGTACTCCGGCCACCATCAAATGACATACTCATTAGGTTGATTGGTGATTCTAAATTGTGAATGGTTGTCTGTCTCTGTGTTGGCCCTGCGATGGACTGGCGACCTGTCCAGGGTGTACCCCTGCCTCTTGCCCAATGACAGCTTAACGGGTATAGAAGATGACTGACTGAGCCACTGACATTTGAAATAAGTCATTGGAATGCTCCACTGTTTAATCAGTGAGCTTAGTTTTTTTTAATTATTTTTTTAATTATTTAAACAATTTTAATTATTATTAATTATTTCTGTATGAATGTTTTCTGATAACACATCTGAAAAGACAAATTGTGTCTCATTGTAAATAAATATCCATTCTGGTTGTGAATTCTTTGTGAATTCTTATTGTTTTAATTTAACGTCTCTCATATAATAAACTGGGTTTTATTTCTGCTTTTATTCAGCTGCTGCATCAGAACATACTTGAATCTTAATTAGATGTGAAAGATGTAACCAATAGATGACATTTCAAAGATGTAACATACATTTATAATTTAATGGTTGATTAATAAACACATTAATAAATGAGCTGTATTCATGTGTTCATGTCCCGTCTGCTCTGAGCTGCTGCCCTCTGGTGGCTGATCCTAAAAACTACAACATCCAATATTCTAGAATCACTTCTATGAAAAACACATAGAAAATACAGGTTCTCCTGGAAATGCTGAGATACTTAGAGGAAGAAGAAATTTAACTGTGGAGAAAATGAACACTGGTACTGATATATACTGAACCTGTTCAAAGGTTTGACTCTAAACATCAGAGGATGTCAGCACAAGTCCTGACACTAGACGAAGGGAACTTGAAATGAACCAGTATTACATTTCAGAGAGGAGCTCCTCTAGGATTCAGTCAGAGTCCATGTGTTCATAAGTGTCTCCATCAATGTAATGAGACTCAGGTGTGGTTCAGGTCCTGGTTTAGTTTCATTGTCTCAGTCTGATGTTTGTGGACAAAGGAGCTTTGTCTCAGAGCTCAGAGAAAGAGTTGTTGTTGCTCATCAGGCTGGAAAAGGTTCCAGAAGCATCTCTAAAGAGTTTGGAAGCCACAAATAATCCACAGTCAGACAGATTGAAGACGACAGGAGTGGTCCACCAACAAAGATCACTCCATGATAGTCTGAGAGGAACCAGAGGAACCATGGGGAACTTCTAAGCAGCTAAAGGCCGATGATGCTAATGTTGATGAATCCACTGAACAACCATGGTGTGATGGACAAAGACACTGCTCTCCAAGAAGAACATTTCTAAACATCATGTGGACAAGAAAGGAGCCTATTGGGACAATGTGTCTGTGAAGGTTCCCAGTCATCCAGGGAATTTTAATCCAAAAAAAGTTTCAAAAAAGGCAACTGGACATTTCACCACTCAGCCAAGTAGCTTCTTTGGTTCTGGGGGACTGGTGGAAAGTCTGAGGTTTAAATAGGAACTCCTCCTGAAAAAATGAGGAGGAGGTGGAGGAGGAGGAGGAGGAGGAGGTTCCTATTTAAACCTCAGTACCCGTCCTGTTTGAAGGCACTAGGACGGACACTGCATGGCGCCCTAACTGGTGACTCCATTGTCCTGCTGGGAGACTTCAACACTCATGTGGGCAATGACAGCGTGACCTGGAGGGGCGTGATTGTGAGGAACGGCCTGCCTGATCTGAACCCCATCGGTGTTCAGTTACTGGACTTCTATGTGAGTCACAGTTTGTCCATAACTAACACCATGTTTGAACATAAGGTTGTTCATCTGTGCTCTAGGCATCATGACGGCCTAGGTCGTAGGTCGATGATTGACTTTATAGTCGTATCATCTGATCTGCGACCGTATGTTCTGGACACTCGGGTAAAGAGAGGAGCAGAGCTGTCAACTGATCACCACCTGGTGGTGAGTTGGATCAGATGGCGGGGGAAGACACCACGTAGACCTGGTAGGCCCAAACGAGTAGTGAGGGTTTGCTGGGAACGCCTTGTGGAAGAACCTGTCAAGATGGTCTTCAACTCCCACCTCCAGCAGAGCTTCAACTGCATCCCTAGAATTTCAAAGAGTAGAATGGGAGGTAGAGCTTTCAGCTATCAGGCTCCTCTCCTGTGGAACCAGCTCCCAGTTTGGGTTCGGGAAGCAGACACTCTCTCTATTTTTAAGGTCAGGCTTAAGACTTTCCTTTTTGATCAAGCTTATAGTTAGAGCTGGACTAAACCATCCCTTAGTTATGCTGCTATAGGCCTATGCTGCTGGGGGACAATGCAACAAACACATGTTCTCCTGCTTTCTTCTCTCTCCTCTCTCTCATCCTCCACTTTCTTTTTCTCTGGCACAGAGCTCCTCCCTCTAAATTCCTATCTGCTACTAGTCATGACATTCTGTACTATTACTATGTAGAATGTTTACTGCTGCTCTCCCTTCTTCCGAGTATCTCTGGCCTGGAGTTGAGTGTTTCCTGTGGAGCTCCATACTACATCTGCTGTCGTGGTCTCATCATTCTGCCCAGTCTCCATGGAATCCTGCTGTTATCCACTCCTACCAGAATGAACGATTCTCCAACCTGCTGATGATTCCCCTTACATTTTCTAACTGTCATGTAATATCATTAGTTTGAATCATAGCATCCAACTTGTATGCTTTAGTCAGATATGTGTATCTATGACAGATGTATGTTTATCTTGCTGTTCTCTTTCTCTGTCTGTACCCGGCTGGCCTTAGGCAGATGGTTCCTCCATATGAGCTGGGTTCTGCTCAAGGTTTCTTCCTGTTAAAGGGAGTTTTTCCTTGCCACCGTCGCCTTCAGGCTTGCTCTGGGGGTTTCAGGCCGGGTCTTGTAAAGCGTCTTGAGACGATTTGTATTGTTATTGACGCTATATAAATAAAATTGAATTGAATTAAATTGAATTGAATTGAATCCCGGGGGTGGTGGGGGACATTGAGTCTGAATGGGCCATGTTCCGCTCCGCCATTGTGGAGGCGGCTGTTGCAAGTTGCGGCCACAGGGTCGCTGGTGCTGGTCGCGGCGGTAGAAGGCCGCCAGGCTGAAGAAGGAGGCCTACAGGGCATGGCTGGTCTGTGGGTCTCCTGAAGCAGCTGACCGGAACCGGGTGTTCAGGCGGTCTGTGGCGAGGGCAGTCACTGAGGAAAAAACTCGGGCGTGGGAGGATTTCGGTGAGGCTATGGAAGAAGACTATCGATCGGCTCCGAAGAGGTTCTGGCTCTCCTCCGGAGGAGCTGGTGGAAGTGGCTGGGGAGAGGGCTGTCTGTGCTTCCCTGGTGAACCTGCTGCCCCCACGACCCGGAGCGGAAGAAGACAAGACAAGACCAGACCAGTGAACTCTAAAAGAAATTGTCAGGACATCTGTCCATGAGCTGAATGTGAAGAGAAACTGGGTCATGCAGCAAGACAAGGAGAACCAAGAACACAAGTGGTTCTACAAGAGAACGGTTAAAGAAGAACCAGATGAATGTTTAGGAACGGCCAAGTCAAAGTCCTGACCTTAATCCAATAGAAATGTTGTTGAAGGACCTGAAGCAGCAGTTGATGTGAGGACACATCCATTCACTCTTACCCTAACCCTAACACATACGACCAATTTTGAATAGGAGATACAGGAACAACTTTGGATGTGTCATGGTGCCTAAATCACTGAAAATGCGATTTCGCTCCTCTCTCTGCAGTTTCTCTCCAGGACCATACGAAGTAGGGCTACTTTCATAACGTCCTCTCCAATCAACAAACTGCACAGGTCGCCCACTTTTTCAAAGATATCCTCAGAGGATTTCAGGTCGCGTAGTATGGCTTCAGCGGTGCCTTGAACTCTGGATTTATTGATGGAGGTATAAAGTGTGGTGTCCGGTGCCTCCTCATCAGCTGGTCAAAGTGAATTCTGTAGAAGAAGATGATGGCCTTGTCATTGTCTGGTTAGGGTGGTTAACTTGACAGCCGAAGCAGATCTCACGACAATTCTCAAGTGAGACCGGTTAAGCATCCACATCACTGCATTATACTCCCTCCGACCCTCACTCATGAACAAGACCCCGAGATACTAGAACTCTTCCACTTGAGGCAGGACCTCCTCCCCGACCTGAAGTAGGCAATCCACCCTTTTCCGACTGAGGACCATGGCCTCAGACTTGGAGGTGCTGATCTTCATCCCAGCTGCTTCACACTCGGCTGCCAACTGCCCCAGCAAGAGCTGGAGTTCACTGTTCAATGAAGCTAAGAGGACTACGTCATTCTCAAAAAGCAGGGACAAGATCCTCCAATCACCGAACACGACACCCTCCCCCACTCGGCTACGCCTAGAAATTCTGTCCATAAAGACTATCAACAGAACCAAGCAACGCTACCGTTTAGTCGTTTGTATAACCTCTCCTGTCCAGAGAGATACATTAGCATGTCGTTTGCAGCAGAGATTATCAAGCACTCGTCATCCCCTGTCGTTGCCAGATTTGTCTTTGTTGATAAGAAGGATCATATTCTACAACAAAATCATTAAAAAATAATAATTAAAATACCCACCACCACTGAGATAGATAAAGATAAAGGCAGACTCCAAAATATTGAGAGCACCAGTCATGTGGTCTAGAGGCCACTCTGGGATACCTGTCACCCCTATTCTCTTCTCAGGAGGATGTTATTGTCGCCACATCTGGAGGATGACCCAATGAGCAAGTCTATGCACTGCTGGGCAAAATCATTGCCTTGCAGACTGTCACAGGACTCAGGTCAGTCTGTTTTCTACAAGAAATATTTCCCTCAAGACTGAGTCCAGCATTTTAATAAAGAAATCTAAAAAATACTAAAGGACACAAAACTTTTAAGCACCTCTGTTTATCTCAATATACAACTTAAATACCTTCAAGTGACGTTTCCTCTAGGATAAAATACTTTGGACTGAAACACTCCCCTGACTAACAAGTCCAACAACATTTATCAGATGAGATCTGGTGAAGCTCCGCCCCCACATCTGATTTATCTGAGACAAACCTGGTCACAGTTTATTATTGTGTGAGAATAAAGAGAGACACAGACGATCAGATCCACCTTCAGACCAAACTAACACCTTCCTCTGAGTGAGTCCAGAGAGAAAAGTGGAAAACTACAACACTGCTGCTTCAAGCTGCTGACTCTCCACACACTGAAGGTGAGTTTGACCAAAACAGGACTCAAAGTCAAAGGAAGCTTCAGGGAAGTTAGTAGAAGATGGAGGCGAGACATGACTGACTGGACTTTGTGTCTGCTGTGTTTCAGCTTCACTTAGAGACTAAATGGCTTCCAGATTAGAGGAGGATCTCTGCTGTCCGGTCTGTCAGGAGGTCTTCAGAGATCCTGTTCTTCTGTCATGTAGCCACAGCTTCTGTAAAGTCTGTCTGAAGAACTGGTGGAGAGAGAAACCAACACATGAGTGTCCAGTTTGTATGAGAAGATCTTCTAGAGATGATCCACCTTCAAACTTGGTGTTGGGGAACCTGTGTGAGTCCTTCCTACAGGAGAGAGATCAGAGATCTCCAGAGTCTCTCTGTAGTCTACACTCTGAGAAACTCAAACTCTTCTGTCTGAACCATGAGCAGCCAGTGTGTCTCGTCTGCAGAGATTCAGAAAAACACTTCAACCACAGATTCAGACCCATCGATGAAGCTGCACGACAGCACAAGAAGAACCTTCTGGAGACTCTGGAGCCCTTAAAGCAGAAGTTAAAGGTTTGTGAAGAAGTGAAAGTGAAGTTTGATGAAACAGAAAAACACATCAAGGTCCAGGCCCGACACACAGAGAGGCAGATTAAGAAGCAGTTCGAGAAGCTTCACCAGTTTCTAGACGAGGAAGAGGAGGCCAGGATGGCTGCACTGAGGGAGGAAGAGGAGCAGAAGAGTCAGATGATGAAGGAGAAGCTGGAGACTCTGAGCAGAGAGATAGCAGCTCTTTCAGACACAGTCAGAGCCACAGAGGAGGAGCTGAGAGCTGAAGACGTCTCATTCCTCAACAACTACAAGGCTGCAGTGGAAAGAGTCCAGCGCTGCTTCCTGCTGGATGATCCACAGCTGCCCTCAGGAGCTCTGATAGACCAGGCCAAACATCTGGGCAACCTGACCTTCAACATCTGGAACAACATGAAGGACATGGTCTCCTACACTCCTGTTATTCTGGATCCAAATACTGCTTATCCAAAACTATTCTTGTCTGAAGATCTGACCAGTGTGAGAGGAGGAGATGACCAACGTCTTCCTGATAATCCAGAGAGGTTTGATTATAACTGTGGTGTCCTGGGCTCTGAGGGCTTTAACTCAGGGACTCACAGCTGGGATGTTGATGTTGGAGATAACACAGTGTGGGCACTCGGTGTGGTAGCAGAGTCTGTCCAGAGGAAGGGAGACATAGAGTCTGGATTGTGGGGAATAATGTTCATTGAAGATAAATACTCAGCATGGTCACCACCAGATCCTCCAACTGATATTTCAGTGCAGGAGAAGTTCCAGAGGATCAGTTTGAATCTGGACTGGAACAGAGGAAATCTGTCGTTCTCTGATCTTGATACTAACAAACACATAAAAACCTTCAGACACACTTTCACTGAGAAGATGTTTCCATTTATTGACACAGGGGATAATGTCTCATTGAAGATATTACCAGTGAATCAGATCAGTTAGAGATAAACAGGATCATTATGGATGTGAATTGGGCTGTATTGTGATCATAAAAATAGTTGCAAAATTGCTATTTGTTTTTGTACAATTTTAATATAAAAGTATTTGCAATATTTGCACCATGTTCAAATGTGGTATTTTGAAATTTAACCTCCTGACACCCAGCGTCCCCACATAGGGATAGGTTTTAGTTTTGTGGCAGTTTATTCTGCATTCTACATCATTTAGACCTGTTATCCTCATAAGAAGATACTTTTATCTAGTGGTAGCAAATGGTCAATACACTAGTCGCTGTAAGAACATTTCAGCGTATTCACATATTATACAGCTGATAACAGGCCAATAGTACACAAGCTACAAAACCTCATCAGATTTTAAGGTTGAAAAGTCTTTATTTACGCTTATTAATTTTACTAGTTTGATATGACATGCTAAGCTAAGCACTAGAAACTTTGATTTGATGTGATATTTATTTTTACTGAGTTGTTGTGATCATACTGTTATTGTATAGTTGGCTCTGCCACATTGTTAATAGATAGATAGATAGATAGATAGATAGATAGATAGATAGATAGATAGATAGATAGATAGATAGATAGATAGATAGATAGATAGATAGATAGATAGATAGATTCTTTATTAATCCCAAACTGGGAAATTTCTCGATGTTAATGTTGATGTCAGTTTAGGCGCGTTTGCAGCGCATAGACTCAGGGTCTCTTTGCATGCTAAGCTAACCATCCTTCCTCTAACCTGGCACCTCATAAAACACACACTTGTATTACATTCCACACATACACTCAGTCAGCACATGGTCTGAATGTCCCTGCTCAGCAGCCATGTTGTTACTGTTGTGCACACACACACACCTGTATAAAGAAAACTGTAGTTCTATTCCATGTTTTTACTTTTATGCATATTAATAAATGTTAGTTGTTGTCTGTTTAATATAGCACAAGAATTAATTTTGCAAACCTCTACACTGTAGAGGAGTGCCCCAAGGTGATCTGGTCATTTAGATACAATTATTTAATGATAAATCATTTTTTATCATTATTCATGATAGGCAAACTCCAATATTTATGTCCTTAGTACACAGGCCCAACACTTTATTATAATAAACAGTGATATAATCCCCATGTCCATATGGGGACATATTTTCTTTCAAAAACTACTTCCTACTCAAAAGCGATGCCTATTTATTTTACATCTCAGGTCATAATAATCCCAAATACCCTGGAGAAATTACAAATGTATACCAAACAAAAACTGTCATGTACTCATTCTGTTTATACATTATGAGAATAATAATGTGCACTCTAGTTAATTGTTTTGCACAGTTGTTAATTTCATTCATCATATAGGTAGCCCTGAAACATACAGTTATCCTGTGGCGTGGCAAAATGTCTCTGTAGCGCCATCTACGGACCAGCCCCTGAAGTCTGTTGCGTCTAAAAATCTGGAAATATGTCACATAAATGTTACATCCCAGGAAGCACAAAAAAGTCAATTGGTGTAATATTCTAAACCTAACAGGAAGTCTGTTATTTTGAAGTTTAAGAAATCTTTTTCGTAGGGTTTATAAATCAGGCATTAGACTGACTTCAAAACTTGGAATTAGGTTGACGAAAGACAGGCGAAGGAACCTGACAAGTGTTTGACTTTTCGTTGCAGTGGCGTGGGTGTTCTGGCCTCTCAAAGTTTCATGACACGGCATGAAACAGGAAGTTGCATTAAACGTGCTGTAATTCAGTCCAAAGTGCATCAAACTTTACAGTTTCGTTAAACTTTGGGCCTGTTGTGGTGGTGAAAGTGAAAATGTTAACGGCCTTCCTGATTCCATCGTCATATCAAGTGCTGTGCTACTTTGTCCAGCAGATGGAGCCATGTCACGTTAACTGAAGCATTTCAAAAAAGGGTTTAAGTTAAGTGTATTAATTAGTTATTAGAATGTGCTATTATACATGGACATTGGGTGTGATGATAAGTTCCTCTTGTAATGGTAATGTGTGTTGACGAGGGTAGTCATGTGTATGTAGTGGTGATGTGATGTGTGAAATAGATGTTGAGATGTTATTATGTGCATTAATGAAGACAGCATTGTAAACGTGTATTAGGTTTATTTACAAGAATAATGTAGAATAAACATGAAGAGTTTGACTGTGACAACTCAGGTGAGTCCTCTATTTCAGGAAGCTCCAGGGATACCTGCAAGACAGTTTATGCATTATGAGGCATTTGATGAAGACTTGACTAGAAATGTGCAATAAATTGAATAAATTCAAGGAAAGCAGTGTTGTTAGGACAAAGCTGTATTAGGCATTGGCATGTGGTTGTAAGTGTGGATAGTATTATGTACTTATTGTAATGAAAAAAGTTGTGTTAGTAGTAGTCAGGTGAGCCTTTAGTACTTATTACACAAGCAGATGTAAAGAGGTTCGTCCAAAGCATCGGTGCGATGCCTGTTCAGCACTGCTGGCAGCTTTAATTATTATTATTCTTTGTCTGGGTCTAAACATTCATGAAAAGTCCTGAAAATTTGCAGAAAAATTTGTTCGCCCAAAACTTTTTATTGTACAGGGGCCTCGAGCATGGCCGTGGCATAATGGCTCTGTAGCACCATCTACAGGCCAGACCCTGAAGCATGTTGTGTCTGAAAATATGCCACATATATGTAACATCCCGACAGGAAGTCTGTCTTTGATAAAACTGTCAAAACTGGACAAAAGTCTTTTTCGTAGGGTTTTTAAATCAGGTATTAAATTAATTAAATTGACTCCAAAATGTGGAAATAGGTTGTTGAAAGACAGACGAACAATCCTGACCGGGGTTTATTGACTTTTCGTTGAAGTGGTGTGGGTGTTCTGGCCTCTCAAAGTTTCATGACACAGCATGAAACAGGAAGTTGCATTAAATGTGCTGTAATTCAGTCCAAAGTGCATCAAACTTTACAGTTTTGTTACTGGTCCCTAACTGAACACATCCGTATGTCAACATTCATACAATGTTTGTGGCGTCACCGATAGTGAACAGGATAATGTGACCTGCTGTTACTGTCAGAGTGATTAGATTCTCATCAAGTTTTATCAGGACAGACTTATGAGCGTCGTGATGACGTACTGTGAAAATGATGAGTTTTCCTTAAACTTTGTGCCTGTTCTGGTTGTTAAAGTGAAATAGTTTCTCTGTCTTACTGAATCCGTCGTCATCTGAAGTAGTGTGCTATTTGTGCAGCAGGTGGAGCCATAGCATTTTCTCTGGTGTCTGGCTGCCAGTGTGTGTGTGTGTGTTGGTTAACCTGTAATAGTTGGTGAAGCTGTTTTAACATACTTTGATGGGTGTAGTGAGTGACGGCTGTTTGCAGCTTTAATGTCTATTTATTTCTATTTCATTTAATGTTCAAGCTAAGTTTTGATTTTTTGATTGCTAACATTATTTATAATTAGACTATGTTTGTTGCGGACATCTACGTTTGCCCCCTTTTTTAATGTCACATTTTTGTTTTGTATTAATTTGTTGATTAGTATTTAAAACCTGTCATCTGCAGCCTGCTGAATTTATTCAGGTCAGGGGGGGGCATGTACAGTAGCTGTTCATAAATGTATAAAGTTCAAAGTAGTTTCACTGCAGGAAACTCAGCTGTAGCAGAAGTTATTACCAATATCTGTCTGTTAAACCGGAAAATATTCCTGGTTATTGATGTTTAATCTGATCCAACAGAAAATACCAGAAAACTAAACGAGAGAGTATTTTAAACACAGACGTCAAAGTATTTAGAAGTTGTTGTTTACTGTGTCTACATAACTCAGTGTTCACCTGCAGAAAGCGGAGTCAAGGAATGTGTTTTTAAAAGCGAGTCTGATCAGCCAGTGTGTGTTCAGGTGTGGCGTCGGCACGGCAACAGGCCGGGCGTGGCTCAGTGTGTGTGTGTGACCAGGTAGAGGAAAGGTGTGAGTGTGGCGTGTGAGTGTGTGTCTGAGGTTCAGGGTGTGTCGTCTGCCGTCATATCTGCAGCCTGAGGACACGGAAAAAGACAAAGAGTCAGAACAAATAATTAATATGAGACAGAATGTTTGGACTAATCACTGCTGGAGAGTTTAGAAATAAAATGATTTCTATTTAGCTGCACATTAAAGATAAAAACAAACCTAACCTGACAGCAGGTCATTGATCCTCCAAACACCACAGCTCATTTCATTAATCACATGTTCACATCATGACCTGAACCACTGAGAACCTCCACAAACGTGCAGAACAACATGAACATGAGGGATGTGTTTGTTTGATGCTTTAAATGCAGACTGTATTTTCTGGGATTGACTTCCTGTCCACAGAAAAGGGTTTTTAGGTTCTTGGCCTTGTGTTTGTGAGCTGAAAATGTAAATGTGAAAGTCCAGAACAACGCCCTGCTCTGTCTCAGTACACGCCGTCATATCCTCTGACTGAGCGCGCTCAGTGAATCACCCGTGAGCAAGCGTGGCCAGTATGCTGCAGCGAGTTGAGACCTGCAGCAGCAGAGGAGCTAAAAGGCTGCAGCGTCTGAGGACCTGGACCAAATCAGTTTCTGCTGCAGCTCAAGAGCTTCAGCTCAGGATTCAAACATGAGGGACGTCTACTGGATTTCACTCTGTGGACTTTTCACGGCGCTCTGTGGCGTCCAGGCCACCTACACCTACTGTGAGTGTCTTCTTCTTTGCTTGTTTTCATCCTGAGCATCTTTCAGATCTGTCCACAACAAAGCTGAAACGTATTCAACAAACCCTAAGAGTCCAGATGTCTTTGTTTCAGCTTGTTCCTTTTTATATCTCTATTTATATCATGAACATCAACAATCCAAAAAAAAAGTTTCAAAAAGGGCAACTGGACTTGTAGATTTTTGAAAAAGACGTTTCATCCGAGTATCTTCTTCAGTTCTGAGGGACTGGTGGGAAGTCTGAGGTTTAAATAGGAACTCCTACTGAGAAACTAGCTTGTTATGCTAATAACCTGAAACTGGTGCAGCTATTCCCACTAACCACTGGGTACTTACCTGTTGTGAGGGGGGGACTGTTTTGGTCCCTGTCCTCTTCCCTATGAATGGTTCTCTATGACTCTTGTCCGTCTGAGGCTCCAGTGTCAAGGTGTGAATGAGACTGAAACTTTTTGGGGAGAGAAGTTAAAACTGTAAATAGATGTCAGATTGAATCTCAGTCCACCTCCTCTGTTTAGTGAAGGTTTTTCCAGTCTGACATAGATGCTTCCTTTACTCCTCTTTCAAACCATCGGTCTTCTCTGGCTAAGATTTGGACGTTGTTATCCTCAAAAGAGTGTCCTTTGTCCTTCAGGTGTAGGTGGACCTCTGAATCGTTACCTGATGAGCTGGCTCTCCTGTGCTGGTACATGCGTTTATGGATAGGTTGTTTAGTTTCCCCAATGTATAAGTCTGTACACTCCTCACTGCACTGAACAGCTACACCACATTACTCTGTCTCTGTCTGGGTGGTTTGTCCTTAGGGTGGACCAGTCTCTGTCTCTGCCTCTGTCTCTGGGTGTTTTGTCCTTAGGGTGGACCAGTCTCTGTCTCCGTCTCTGTCTCTGTCTCTGGGTGTTTTGTCCTTAGGGTGGACCAGTCTCTGTCTCTGTCTCTGTCTCTGGGTGTTTTGTCCTCAGGGTGGACCAGTCTCTGTCTCTGTCTCTGTCTCTGGGTGTTCTGTCCTTAGGGTGGACCAGTCTCTGCCTAAGTGTGTTTCCTGGTTTGGAATAAACTGGAATACGGTGATTTCTGAAAATCCTCCTGAGTTTCTCGGACACTCCAGCCACGTAGGGGATGACGATGTTTTTCCTCTTGTCCTTCTCCTCCTCTCTGTCCCTTTTAGGGTATCTTTTTGAGCCTTTCACAAAGGCCCAATTAGGATACCCACATGTCTTGAGTGCCCGTTTTATGTGTTTCTGCTCCTTCTCCTGGCCATCCGGTCTTGTGGGTACAGTCTGTGCTCTGTGCTGGAGCGTTCTGATGAGCACAGACTGTACCCACAAGACCGGATGGCCAGGAGAAGGAGCAGAAACACATAAAACGGGCACTCAAGACATGTGGGTATCCTAATTGGGCCTTTGTGAAAGGCTCAAAAAGATACCCCAAAAGGGACAGAGAGGAGGAGAAGGACAAGAGGAAAAACATCGTCATCCCCTACGTGGCTGGAGTGTCCGAGAAACTCAGGAGGATTTTCAGAAATCACCGTATTCCAGTTTATTCCAAACCAGGAAACACACTTAGGCAGAGACTGGTCCACCCTAAGGACAAAACACCCAGAGACAGAGACAGAGACTGGTCCACCCTAAGGACAAAACACCCAGAGACAGAGACAGAGACAGAGACTGGTCCACCCTAAGGACAAAACACCCAGAGACAGAGACAGAGACAGAGACTGGTCCACCCTAAGGACAAACCACCCAGACAGAGACAGAGTAATGTGGTGTAGCTGTTCAGTGCAGTGAGGAGTGTACAGACTTGTACATTGGGGAAACTAAACAACCCATCCATTAACGCATGTACCAGCACAGGAGAGCCAGCTCATCAGGTAACGATTCAGCGGTCCACCTACACCTGAAGGACAAAGGACACTCCTCTGAGGATAACAACGTCCAAATCTTAGCCAGAGGAGACAGATGGTTTGAAAGAGGAGTAAAGGAAGCATCTATGTCAGACTGGAAAAACCTTCACTCAACAGAGGAGGTGGACTGAGATTTAATCTGACATCTATTTACAGTTTTAACTTCTGTCCCCAAGAAGTTTCAGTCTCTTTCACACCTTGACACTGGAGCCTCAGACGGACAAGAGTCATAGAGAACCATTCATAGGGAAGAGGACAGGGACCAAAACAGTCCCCCCTCACATCAGGTAAGTACCCAGTCGTTAGTGGGAATAGCTGCACCAGTTTCAGGTTATTAGCATAACAAGCTAGTTTCTCAGGAGGAGTTCCTATTTAAACCTCAGACTTCCCACCAGTCCCTCAGAACTGAAGAAGATACTCGGATGAAACGTCTTCTCCAAAATCTACAAGTCCAGTTGCCCTTTATAAAACCTTTTTTGGATTACCATGACCTGGATGACTGAGAACCTTCACAGACATGAACATCAAATGAAGAACTAATCTGCTTATTTCCCAGAAAAACCTTAAATAATATTCTTAAACATTATTCTACTTTATATCTGCAGCTTTCTGTTGTTCCCTGCTGCTGAACCAAAGTCCTTTCTTATCTTATCATTAGTACGATAAACAGCTGCAGCAGTTAAAGAGGAAACTCATTTAATTCTCATTCACATGCAGCAGAAGCATCAAACATGGTCTGACTCACAGCATTCATTCAGATTTAACTCTGTTTATTTTATTGTGTCTTTACGCTCGATTCATGTAAATGTAGAAAAAGATATAAATGAATGTGCAGAATAAAGAAGAACAGGCAGAAGGTTAGATAAGAGACAGCGATGGGTGAGGCTGCCTCACCTCTGAGGCGTGAGCTGGGAGGAGTCCTCCCCTCAGGGAGAGAAGTTATTATCTGATTTAATGATATTTAGTTTTATACGCTGACGTGACACAGACTGGAGAACGTTACAGAACATCAGCTGTGTGCTCCAGAGTTCATTCAGCTAACGCTCTTTAACTTTTACTTATGTCCGCTTCATTTAAGTTTCATGTTTCAGTTTTTCTGACAAATACTTTTCAAGCTAATGTTAACGTCTTAAACACGTTTATGCTCAACAGAATTTTCTTGTGTGAAGAAGTTTTGACGCTAAGAAGCTTTTAATGCGAAAAACTTCCTTTTTGCGTTATGATAATTTAGAATTATAAAATAACTTATAATGCTAACGTTGTTATGCTAACATTCTGCCATGTTTCCAGGCTAATGCTAAAATAGTTTGTAATGCTAATGATGCTAACATTGTATTTTGTGCTAGTTTTAATTCTAAAGTCTTTCATCACTTGCACCATAGCTACATTAATGTTTTTAATGCTAACATGAGTTTACTTTAGTTTTTTATGCTAATGTTTATGCTAAATGTTTAAATCCACACAAGTTACTACTTTTTCATTTTAAATTAAACCAGCTCCTGTTTTTATTTGATGAAATGATGAAAAAGGTTTGACTCCAGAAAGAAGGAACGTTTTCTGACAGACGAGGTTTCACAATCATAAATCTGAGTAAAGTTGTTTTAAAACCTTTCAGAGTCAGGGATCAACAGTTTGTCGTACGACTATGGAAGACAAACTCTGTCTGGGTGTGTCTGTTATTATTCGTTCCCTTGAGGGAAAAGAAAAGCTTTGAGTTATGAAACTGTGTCTGATTAGAGACACGACACCTGAACTCATCGCTCCAGGTGAACATTACCTGAGTCACGGTTTATGAAGCTGAATCAGAGGACGAGTGACCGATGACCAACAAACCAACAAACCATAAACCTCACCCTCCTCTCAGTGAGTCAGAGCCGAGGACGAATCCAAACGGGACGAATCCAAATCTTTTCTTCATCATTTTAAAGAAAAAGGAATCAGTTCTTTAGGTGGAGCTGAGTCGTCCTCCAAAAAAACACAGAGAAAAACAACTAAACTTTTAAATTAAAACTTAAAAATCTGAACAGAAATGTAAAAAGTAAAATAAATGAATTTTAAACAAGTTATAAAATATTAAATTGGTTGTAAAATGAGGTGTAAGTTGGAGTTAATGTGTTAAAGGCAGCTGACATGATACTGTATGAGATCAACTAAATGTTTTAAAGATCTGATTCGTGCTCCCCAGAGGATGAACCCTCAAACTCTGAGAGGCCTGGGCTTGTGTCCTCTAGCGCCACCTTCAAGGTTTACCCACATTTATAAGTTTTAAGTTAATAACTGCACCCAAAGCTCCCCAGAGGATGAACCCTGTTAGAGGATGAACCCTGTTAGAGGAGGAACCCTTCAGATGATGAACCCTTCAGAGGATGAACCCTGTTAGAGGATGAACCCTGTTAGAGGATGAACCCTGTTAGAGGAGGAACCCTTCAGATGATGAACCCTGTTAGAGGATGAACCCTTCAGACGATGAACCCTTCAGAGGATGAACCCTGTTAGAGGATGAACCCTGTTAGAGGAGGAACCCTTCAGATGATGAACCCTGTTAGAGGATGAACCCTGTTAGAGGAGGAACCCTTCAGATGATGAACCCTGTTAGAGGATGAACCTTTCAGAGGATGAACCCTTCAGAGGATGAACCCTTCAGAGGATGAACCCTGTTAGAGGATGAACCCTGTTAGAGGAGGAACCCTTCAGATGATGAACCCTGTTAGAGGATGAACCCTGTTAGAGGAGGAACCCTTCAGATGATGAACCCTGTTAGAGGATGAACCCTTCAGATGATGAACCCTTCAGAGGATGAACCCTTCAGAGGATGAACCCTGTTAGAGGATGAACCCTGTTAGAGGAGGAACCCTTCAGATGATGAACCCTGTTAGAGGATGAACCCTGTTAGAGGAGGAACCCTTCAGATGATGAACCCTTCAGAGGATGAACCCTTCAGAGGATGAACCCTGTTAGAGGATGAACCCTGTTAGAGGAGGAACCCTTCAGATGATGAACCCTGTTAGAGGATGAACCCTGTTAGAGGAGGAACCCTTCAGATGATGAACCCTGTTAGAGGATGAACCCTTCAGATGATGAACCCTTCAGAGGATGAACCCTTCAGAGGATGAACCCTGTTAGAGGATGAACCCTGTTAGAGGAGGAACCCTTCAGATGATGAACCCTGTTAGAGGATGAACCCTGTTAGAGGAGGAACCCTTCAGATGATGAACCCTGTTAGAGGATGAACCTTTCAGAGGATGAACCCTTCAGATGATGAACCCTTCAGAGGATGAATCCTTCAGAGTCACTTTAGGAATGGAGGACTTAAAGTGTTTAGGATCAGATTCATGATCCTCAGAGGATGGACCCTGACTATGTGTAGGAGCAGGTACCTCCTCAGGATGTGACGCAGCCTGTAGGGGGCACTAGCTGCTAGCTGCTAACTGCTAGCCGCTAGGCGCTAACTGACTTCCTGTTTCCTCCTGCAGCGACACTGCACTGCCGCTGTAACGGCAGGTCTAGGTACTGCCTGCGGGACGCCTTGGGCCTGCACTGCATCGACTGCCAGGGAAACACAGAGGGCCGCCACTGCGAGCGCTGCAAGGACGGCTTCTTCCTGCAGGGGGCGGGGCCAGGCTGCACACCTTGTCGCTGTAACCCCACAGGTGAGACCTTACCTGTCTCTGAGGACACAAAGACAAGCTGCTCTGTGAACTGTGAATGATTGTGAACGTGCTGCTTGACCTCCAGGTTCTGTCGGGACGTCCTGTGACAGGACGGGACGCTGCACCTGTAAAGACGGAGTCACCGGAGACAAATGTGACCAATGTCCTGAAGGAGCCATCGGCCCCAACGGCTGCTCCTCCAGGTGAGACATAAAGAAGTAGAATAATCTGAGATGAATGTCATCTGATAGATGGCTCTTATTTTGAAGTCTGGACTAACTTCCTGTCCTGTTCCTGTTTTCAGTCGTCAGACCAGAGAGGATTCTGGGAGTTTGAGTCTGCCGTGTTTCTGTTACGGTCACAGCAGCAGGTGTTCAGCACAGTCCGGTTACTCTGTCCACAACATCACCTCCACCTTTACCTACGGTAACCTCTCACCCATCCCTTCACAATAAAAGCCTCCCAGTGTTTCAGAATAAAAGCGTGCTGACAGACTGTGCTGGGTTTCAGGTAAAGACGGCTGGAGGGCGGCGATGGCGAACGGCGTGACTCCACGTGACGCTGACTTCCGCTGGTCGCCCAAACACCAGGACCTGGAGGTGATCTCCAGAAACAGTCTTCCCGTTTACCTGTACGCCCCAGGTGAGACAAGCCCCGCCCCCTCTGCTCCTCGAGGCTCCTCCTCTCCTCCTCCTAACCAACCCCTCCTCTCTCCTCTCAGACTCTTTCCTGGGGAACCAGCTGTTGAGTTACGGTCAGATCTTTTCCTTCTCGTTGCGTCTGGACCGAGGCGTCCGTCATCCGTCCACCAGTGACGTTGTCCTGGAAGGAGGAGGTCTGTCTGTCTCGTCGTCTCTGGGCGACCTGAGGTCCATCGTCCCGTGTGGACAGAAGATCAGCTACAGCTTCAGGTGAGTCCGGTTTTTACCTGAGATCAGATCAAGCTCAGACATGATGGACGTCTTTTAACCACTTCCTGTCTGCAGACTGGACGAGCGTCCCGGCGTCTGGAAGCCTCATCTGTCCTCCTTCCAGTTCCAGACTCTCCTCCAGAACCTCAGCGCCGTCAAGATCCGAGCCACGTTTGGTGAAAACGGTGATTTCCTGTTTTATTCCTTCAGTCTCTTCTTTGTCTTCAGGGGTTTTATTCTGTCCATGTGAGACATTTGTCCGTCCCTCCAGCTAAATAAACCAGTAGTTGAACTTCTGTTTCTTCTGTCTCTTCAGGACGCGGTTACCTTGACAACGTGGTGCTGACATCGGCGAGGCGTGGAGACGGCGTCCCGGCCCCTTGGGTCCAGACCTGTGTCTGTCCTCAGGGACATGAGGGCGAGTTCTGTGAACGCTGCTCGTCCGGGTTCAGACGCAGCGTCCCGGCGGACGGAGCCTTCAGCGCCTGCGTCCCCTGCAGCTGCAGAGGAGGAAGCTGCGACCCTCAGACCGGAGACTGCTACTCAGCCGACGAGACGCCGGGACAGAGGTGTCCAGACGGGTTCTACTCCGACCCCCGGCAGCCTGGCACCTGTGTCAGGTGTCCATGTCCTCAGGGAGTGTCCTGCTCTCTGGACGCTGGGTCGGTGGAGCCTCGATGTGAATGTCCTCAAGGAACCAGCGGTGAGTCCTAGTGTCTACTGTACAAGCCTGTGCTATGGGGCAGTGCTATGATCTGGGTCTAGGTTCATTAGCTGACTACCTGAATATACTGAATGAGCAGCTTATTCCATCAATGGATCATATTCCAAGATGACAATGTCAGGATTCATGGGGCTCAGATTGTCAAAGAGTGGTTCAGGGAGCATGAGATGGATTGTTCCACCACAGAGTCCAGACCTTAACCCCATTGAGAATCTTTGGGATGAGCTGGAGAAGCTTTGAGCAGTGGTCAGACTCTCCATCATCAATACAATGAATGAAACACTGGATGGAGAGAAATCTGGAGACATTGGAGAAGATTAGAGAAACAATGAGACAGAGAATGAGCTGGAGTCACAGATAGAGGAGGTCTGACCAGATGTTTTGTGTCACGTTGTGTTTGGTTTGTGAGTTCAAACCTTCCCTAGTCTCCTCACGTCTTCATCAGGTTGATAATTAATGAATAAACCACATGTCTGTGCTCAGGTCGTCGCTGTGACGTCTGTCAGGAAGGTTTCTATTCCGACCCGTCCGGAGGCTGCCGGCCCTGCCAGTGTAACGGTCACATCGACGTCAGCGTGGCGGGAAGCTGCGACAGCGCCAGCGGCAAATGTCTGAAGTGTCTGAACAACACGAAGGGCTGGAGCTGTGAGGACTGTGTGAGAGGTTTCTACCACAGCAGAGCCAGCGACGCCTGCAAACGTAAGAACAAAGCAGAGCTCATCAACGCTCTGACTTTCACTGAGGATTAAATCATTAAACGACGTCTTTTCTCTGAGCAGCTTGTAGCTGTGACCTCCAGGGATCTGAGTCTGAGCAGTGCGATGACGCCGGCCAGTGTCGGTGCAGGCCGGGCTTCGAGGGTCTGAGGTGTCAACGGTCCGACTGTCCCGCCTGTTTCAACCCCGTCAAAGCCAAGGTGAGACCACCAGGACAGAAACGTATCAGCTCATCAGAGTTGAGGCTGTGCAGCGCCCCCTGCTGTGCAGATGCAGACATGAACCTGAACTGTGCCCAGACCCTAGAGTCTGTCGAGGTCTTCACCAACGTTACAGAAATAAGTCCAATGGTCTCAGTGTCTCCTCTAGAGTAGTTGTTGTTACTTCCCTGAGTTGCTAGGATCTCTAAGTTGCAACAACAACCAACAATTTCTACCGTTTATTTCAGCAACAGTTCCTGAGTGATGATCTTTATGCTTATTGAGGGTTAAAACTTTAACTAGTAGCTGATTCATAAACTCTCAGCCTCCAGCTGACAAGTCCACTGGTGGCCTCCAAACTGGACACACTGCTCTGCTAGCTACGCTAACTAAAGCTAACGTCAGCAGTTAGTTTAGGTAAGGCTAGGTTAGCAACGATCACCACTGGCGTCACACGTGAAGCGTTCCCGTTATAAACTGGTCTAAACGTGTTTCCTGTCTCAGATGGAGGTGTACGGCGCCAAGCTGAAGGAGCTGGAGACACTTTTCTTGGACATGGATGGAGGCTTCAAACCGACCAACGCCGCTGAGATGGAGGCCGCTCTGAAAGCCATCGAGGCCCTGGTGGTCAACCTGCAGGACAACACCGAGGAGCTCACAGGTGAGACGACCTCCACGTTAACATTAGGAGCCTCGGCCGGTTCTCTCTTAAGTGATGACGTTAGAGAAGCTGGAAATCAAATGTGTTTGACGTCTCTTTTTACGACCACGTCACTGTGCCCCGCCCCAAAACGTTTATTCTGAAAAGCACATACCTCAGATTTCTGCTTGACTGCATGACTTAGCACCGTCTAGTGGACATACGTGGAACTGCAACGGCTCATACAAAGACAGAAACAGATGAAGTGAAAAGGTTCTGTGCTGACGATGTTGCTCTGTCTTTGTCCAATAGAGCTGGAGAAGCAGCTGCAGCAGCGTCTGTCTCTCATCAGCAGCAGTCAGCTGAAGCACGACCGGGACGTCCAGATCCTTTCAGACGCCACCGACAGCATCAAACAACAGCAGCAGAAGTACAAGACAGAGACGACAAAGGTCCAGACGCTGATAGAGGACATGAAACTGAAACTGGAGGACGCCAAAATCCTGCTAGGATCAGTTGTAAGACTTCACACTGATGGACAGACAAACATCTGGAAGTCACAGGTTTAAATAGAAACGACTCATTTTCTGACTCTTGTTTTCAGGAGGTTCCAGCTGGAGACGCTCCTCTCGGTTCAGACGACTTCTCTTCTCTGGTGAAGACGGCTACGAGTCTGGCTGACAGGTAAGTCCATGGGGTTGATTTGAGACGTCTTCGTCCTCCTCTTCCGCAGACTGATGCGTCTTCGGTCGTCGCCGGTTCTCATTCCTTTCCTTTCACCTTTCAGACACGTGACGGATGCAGACGCCGTGGAGCAAACCGCCGACGAGGCTCTGAGCGACTCCAAGAAGAGTCTGGCTCTTGTCAGGACCTTCGTGAACCGAGAGAACAAAGTCAAAGAACTGATCGGAGATCTGAAGAACATGTGAGTAGCTCCAGCCTTCAGCGGCGTTTCAGATGCTTCTGGTCGTTGGTTTTAACCGCTGTGTTTAACGTGTCCAGGTACGATCAGGCCTCTGCTCAGGTGAAGGCCATGGAGAAGCAGGCGACACGTCTGAGCGGCGAGGCCAGAGACGAGAGCAAAATGTCCAACAGCTTGTTGAAAGACATTGACAACATGGAACGAAACTTCCCATCAGCCCTGGAGGTAACGGCCCCGACGTTAGAGATGATTAATCTAAAACATGAAGCAACAGATCAGGGAGTCTAACCTCACATGTTGTGTCATGATGCTCAGGAGGAGATGGACGACATGGTCTCCAGGCTGAATGTAGCAAAGAAGGCGGTGGACGAGGACGTCTCAGACCTCGAGGCTCTGCAGGACGGCGTGCAGAGAGACAAGGTGGCCACGGAGAACATGCTGGCGACGGGCAAAGCTGCACAGAAGGTACAGACGGTTATGTTTAAGATGTTTGGGGTGTAAAAGCAGTAAACCCAGAGCTAGCACGGTGAGCTAGTTGTCGGTGGAGACACTGGTTTAAGACGTCTAACAGGACTCGTCTCCTGTCTGCAGGTGTTCAACCAACTGGTGGACAGAGTCGACGTTGCCAAAGATGACACAGAGGACGCCCTTAAACGCATCAACGGCAACAGCAAGGAGGTGGAAGACGCCCTCAACACCCTGAGAGGTAAATGAATCACATCAAATCATCGGGCAGAGACATTTATTTCATTTCACGTCATCAGACTGAATGTGGCTCTTCCTCATCCACAGGCTTCGACCAGCAGATCAGCGTCAGCAAAGCTCTGGCTAAAGCCGCCAGCAAGCGTCTGCCCGCCATCAACGCCACCATCCAGCACGCTGTCAACAGCAACGCAGAGACCAGCTCAGTCCTGGGAGACGTGTCCGAAGACTACAGCAGTGCTCTGGGAACCATCAGCGCCCTGGAGAACCTGGTCAACAGCTTTCAGGTAATAAAAACCGTTAGCTTAGCACCATGTAAACACGTGGCTGTGTTGTAGATGCTAACATTCAGACACTAGGGGGCGCTGATGCACAGACGACATAAAAACATAAAAAAGAAAACAGGTTGAAGTTCTTTGTTGTTCCCACGTTTATTCATGATCTTTCAGGAGCTGGTTTTGGTTGTTTTTATGCAGATGACACCGTCTTTTATTCACCTGTCAACTATCTACAGAGTTTAAGTTTGATATTAGTTTTAACACTTTTTAGCGCCGCCCCCTGAGATGAACGCTGAACTTTCTGCTCTGCCATAACTCGATGTTCTGTCGTCTTTCTTCAGGGAACATTTGAGTCATTGCCGCCTCATTCTGGTTTGGTGGCCGAAGCCAACCAGCTGAACAGGGAGGCGCTGGACTTAAAGAAAAAGGCGGACACAGTGAGTGACAACATAACGGCTGAGCTGGAGTACGCCTGGACTCTGGAGACTGATGCTGAGGAGGTAAACTGTCCACAGAGACAGACGTCTCAGGGATAAGAGACACTAATGAGGATGGACACCAGTTAAAAGGCTGTGATGTTTTGTCTCTGCAGGCGTCAGTCGGAGCGGAGGCAGCTTTTAACAACGCCAGAAAAACCAGTGATGCCGTTAGAAAGACGCTGAGAGATATCAACAACATGCTAGCTAACAAGAGTAAGTGTCTGCTTGTTCATTTGTTAAAATGTCAACGTTTTAGAGGGCGTCCTCTCACCCCGTCTGTCCTGCGTCTCCTTCCTCTCAGACCAGTCGAGTATTGATGAAAAGCAGCTGGAGAGGCTGGAGGACTTGCTGGCCAGCTCTCAGAGGGAGGTGGAGGGTCAGCTGAGGCCCCGCTTCCAGGACATGGAGGAGCAGGAGGCCGCCCAGCGCCGCCAGCTGAACCAGATCAACCTGGACATCGACACCATCATAGCGGACATCGCCAACCTGGAGGACATCCTGAGGGTCGTCCCCGAGGGCAAATGCTTCAACACGCAGGTGGAGAAGGCCTGAGAGCCGCCGGCCTGCTAACGCACGCTAACGCTCGTTAACATGCTAACGCGAGGCTCATTAGCCTCCTGAGACTTGTTAGGTTAAAGAAACTGGATGAGACTCGTTAAGGTGACGAGTACCTGCTAACACCTGATTAGCCTTGTTAGCTTAGCAGCGCTCGTTAACCTGAGTCTCCTGATTAGACTCATTAATCTCCTTGGACTCGTTAACTCATTAACCTGCTCTGATTGGCCTGATAAGACTCGTTAACACTCGTTAGCTGCATCGATGCCACTATGAACTTTTGCTTTTTTTAACACAGAGAAAACGTCCTCATGTAAAATCATCTTTTTACCAAAGACCATCAACATCCTCTAATTTAAATCTGTTTTTCCTCATTAACAGACTGTTGTTTGACATTGTTTCTATAAATATATATATTTTTAGTGATGTGTTTGAATGTAATAGTATTTATAACTAAACATGTAGTCATGTCAGTGTTTTATTGTTTTGTTGTTCTGTCTGATTTTCTTGATTCCAATAAAAACTGCAGCACTTTCCCCTGATTCACCAAACGTTTCCTTTGTTTGACTTAATAATCTGAAACTGATGTTCAGACGCTGAGTTCATGACTTTAAGTTTCTTTTTTAATAAAGTCACCAGTTATTCTTTTAATCTGTGCAGCCTTCATTCACCATTAGCTCTGATAACCAGTCAAATATTCAGATATGTGTAAGCAACAGGAAAAGAAAAGAGAAATAAAAACTAAAACAATAAAAGAAGAAGACAGACACAAGGGCTGATGGGAAACGGCAGCAGGTGGACTAACGAGGGCCGAGCACACGGACTGAAAAGGTGAGAACAAAAACAGGAACACACCTGAGTGACATGATGATTGATATTTGTAGATGTTTATTCGTTTATTTGTCATTTTTTTGCAAACACGTTCACAACAGATCAAATCTACTGAGTGAGAAACATTCATGCCAGAACCCGACGGTCTACGCATGCAGTCTACGAACGGGAAAGAAACTCCACAACGACACGGCTGCTTTACAAAAAGGTAACGCCTTCATCATCATCATCGTCATCATCATCATCATCGTCGTCGTCACTTTTCTTCTTCACTGTTTAAACCTCCTATGTGTTTAGTTCTCACCACAGCCTGAAACGGTCACTATGGTAACAGTTTTCTGTTTAAACAGCTGGATCAGAGTTTCCCCATCGACAGGTTGCCATGACAACGTTCTCTAAAAGAAAAAAAAAATAAATTAAAAAAGAAAGCTTGACTAAAGATGGACACCTGCCTCCAGGGCTGCTCTGAGGCTCGAGGCCTTCCCGTTAGCGGCTAACCGCTAGCTGCTGTAGCTACGTCATGCTAACAGCTAATGGAGAACAAACTGTAGATGGAATAAATGAAAACAGATCACAGCTCTTCACTGTGATGCTGGAGAAGATTTGTTTTTCTAATTCATTGTCTTAAAACAAAATCCCTCCTTCATCACCTGGATCCTCCTCCAACCAATCAGAGACATTTCAACTAATCAGGCGATCTGATTGGCCCAGCTGGAGCAGACTCAGCTGGTTCGTCCATGCTAGCTCTGCAGGTTCTCCAGGTTCTGGTTCTACTGGTCTCTGGACTCTCTAGAGGTTCATCACAGGAGATGTGGAGGAGTTTTGAAACGAGGGGAAAATGTAGATTACATGTTGTCATTAGACTTGTTTGGTATCCCAGAATGCATTTCAAACTCCTCTGTTCCAATTCCAGAGTCAAACTACCAAGAACAGAAATCCCAGGTCCTACTTGACACTGATGAACGTCAGCTATGAGGAGGAGTTAATGAAAATGAGGTAAAACCTGCAGAACCTGGTTTGACTTTCAAAGTGGCTGATAATGTGTGTTTTCTAAAGCAGCAGTCAGGATGGAAACAGAAGATAAATAGAACTCATTTCATTTTATATCTAAATCAGACTTAAATAAACACAGGGGATCTTCAGGGACTAGAACATCATCAGAGCTTCATCATTTCCTCCGTGACGCCGTCGCTGGTCAGTCTGATACAGAAGAAGAGTTTCACACTGAGCATGCCCGGCTGAGTGTCATGCATCCTGAACTTTAACAAAGAAACCGAGAGAGAAAACGCTGCCGTCACCTCTTTACCCCCCACCCTCCCCCACCTCCCCCCGACCTGATGGTCACATGACACAGACAGAAGGAGGAAAAGCTCCAGCTCAAAGAAGAGTAAATGTTTGACACAGAAGACAGACGAGGATGTTTTAGTTTGAAGGAGGAGGAGAGGTTATATTATTTATATAGATGATGGTTGGAGGTAACCCCCACCCTCCCCCCCAACACCCAAACTCTCCCTGTTTTCATGCGGCCAGGTGCGACTCTATCCCGATGCGTTGATGTACAGCTGACTCTGCAGGATGTAGTCGATGACGGGCTGACTCAGGTAGTCCACTACGTGGCCGTCACCGTGCTGCAGGGCCAGTCTGAGAGAGGAGAGGGTTTAAACCAGATCATTATACAAGTGAACATCTGAGACCACTGAACATCACTGAACGTCATTGAACGTCATTGAACGTCACTGAACGTCATTGAACGTCATTGAACGTCACTGAACGTCACTGAACGTCATTGAACGTCACTGAACGTCATTGAACGTCATTGAACGCCACTGAACGTCATTGAATGTCACTGAATGTAACTGAATGTAACTGAACGTCATTGAACGTTACATTCATAACTGAACGTCACTGAATGTAACTGAACGTAACTGAACGTCATTGAACGTCATTGAACGTCATTGAACGTCATTGAACCTCATTGAACCTCACTGAATGTAACTGAACGTAACTGAACGTCATTGAATGCCATTGAACCTCACTGAATGTAACTGAACGTCACTGAATGTAACTGAACGTCACTGAATGTAACTGAACGTAACTGAACATAACTGAACGTCATTGAACGTCATTGAACGTCATTGAACGCCACTGAACGTCATTGAACATCACTGAACGTAACTGAACGTCACTGAATGTAACTGAACGTAACTGAACGTAACTGAACGTCATTGAATGTCATTGAACCTCACTGAATGTAACTGAACGTCACTGAATGTAACTGAACGTCATTGAACCTCACTGAACGTAACTGAACGTCACTGAATGTAACTGAACGTAACTGAACGTCATTGAACGTCATTGAACGTCACTGAACGTCACTGAACGTCATTGAACGTCATTGAACGTCACTGAACGTCATTGAACGTCATTGAACGCCACTGAACGTCATTGAACGTCATTGAACGTCATTGAACGTCATTGAACGCCACTGAACGTCACTGAACGTCACTGAACGTCACTGAACGTCACTGAACGTCATTGAACGTCATTGAACGTCACTGAACGTCACTGAACGTCATTGAACGTCACTGAACGTCATTGAACGTCATTGAACGCCACTGAACGTCATTGAACGTCACTGAACGTCACTGAACGTCACTGAACGTCACTGAACGTCACTGAACGTCATTGAACGCCACTGAACGTCATTGAACGTCACTGAACGTAACTGAATGTAACTGAACGTCATTGAACGTCATTGAACGTCATTGAACGTCATTGAACGTCACTGAACGTCATTGAACGTCATTGAACGTCACTGAACGTCACTGAACGTCATTGAACGTCACTGCGTCATTGAACGTCACTGAACGTCATTGAACGTCATTGAACGTCATTGAACGTCACTGAACGTCATTGAACGCCACAGAACGTCATTGAACGTCATTGAACGTCATTGAATGTCATTGAACCTCACTGAATGTAATTGAACGTCACTGAAAGTAACTGAACGTAACTGAACGTCATTGAATGTCATTGAACCTCACTGAATGTAACTGAACGTAACTGAACGTAACTGAACGTCATTGAACGTCATTGAACGTCATTGAACGTCATTGAACGTCACTGAACGTCATTGAACGTCACTGAACGTCATTGAACGTCACTGCGTCATTGAACGTCACTGAACGTGATTGAACGTCATTGAACGTCACTGAACGTCATTGAACGCCACAGAACGTCATTGAACGTCATTGAACGTCATTGAACGTCATTGAACCTCACTGAATGTAACTGAACGTAACTGAACGTCATTGAATGTCATTGAACCTCACTGAATGTAACTGAACGTCACTGAATGTAACTGTACATAACTGAACGTCACTGAACGTAACTGAACGTCATTGAACGTCATTGAACGTCATTGAATGTCATTGAATGTCATTGAATGTCATTGAACCTCACTGAATGTAACTGAACGTCACTGAATGTAACTGAACGTCACTGAATGTAACTGAACGTCATTGAACGTCACTGAACGTCATTGAACGTCACTGAACGTCATTGAACGTCATTGAACGTCATTGAACGTCATTGAACGTCACTGAACGTCACTGAACGTCACTGAACGTCACTGAACGTCATTGAACGTCATTGAACGCCACTGAACGTCATTGAACGTCACTGAACGTAACTGAATGTAACTGAACGTCATTGAACGTCATTGAACGTCATTGAACGTCATTGAACGTCACTGAACATCATTGAACGTCATTGAACGTCATTGAACGTCACTGAACGTCATTGAACGTCACTGCGTCATTGAACGTCACTGAACGTCATTGAACGTCATTGAACGTCATTGAACGTCACTGAACGTCATTGAACGCCACAGAACGTCATTGAACGTCATTGAACGTCATTAAATGTCATTGAACCTCACTGAATGTAATTGAACGTCACTGAATGTAACTGAACGTAACTGAACGTCATTGAATGTCATTGAACCTCACTGAATGTAACTGAACGTCACTGAACGTAACTGAACGTAACTGAACGTAACTGAACGTCATTGAACGTCATTGAACGTCATTGAACGTCATTGAACGCCACTGAACGTCATTGAACGTCACTGAACGTCATTGAACGTCACTGCGTCATTGAACGTCACTGAACGTGATTGAACGTCATTGAACGCCACAGAACGTCATTGAACGTCATTGAACGTCATTGAACGTCATTGAACCTCACTGAATGTAACTGAACGTAACTGAACGTCATTGAATGTCATTGAACCTCACTGAATGTAACTGAACGTCACTGAATGTAACTGTACATAACTGAACGTCACTGAACGTAACTGAACGTCATTGAACGTCATTGAACGTCATTGAATGTCATTGAATGTCATTGAATGTCATTGAACCTCACTGAATGTAACTGAACGTCACTGAATGTAACTGAACGTCACTGAATGTAACTGAACGTCACTGAACGTCATTGAACGCCACTGAACGTCATTGAACGCCACTGAACGTCACTGAACGTCACTGAACGTCACTGAACGTCATTGAACGCCACTGAACGTCATTGAACGTCACTGAACGTCACTGAACGTCACTGAACGTCACTGAATGTAACTGAACGTCACTGAACGTCATTGAATGTCATTGAACGTCACTGAACGTCATTGAACGTCACTGAACGTCACTGAACGTCATTGAACGTCATTGAACGTCATTGAACGCCACTGAACGTCATTGAACGTCATTGAACGTCATTGAACGTCATTGAACATCATTGAATGCCACTGAACATCATTGAACCTCACTGAATGTAACTGAACGTCACTGAACGTAACTGAACGTCACTGAACGTCATTGAACGTCACTGAACGTCACTGAACGTCATTGAACGTCATTGAACGTCATTGAACGTCATTGAACGTCACTGAACGTCATTGAACGTCACTGCGTCATTGAACGTCACTGAACGTAACTGAACGTCATTGAACGTCATTGAACGTCATTGAACGTCATTGAACGCCACTGAACGTCATTGAACGTCACTGAACGTCATTGAACGTCACTGCGTCATTGAACGTCACTGAACGTCACTGAACGTCATTGAACGCCACAGAACGTCATTGAACGTCATTGAACGTCATTGAACGTCATTGAACGTCATTGAACCTCACTGAATGTAACTGAACGTCATTGAATGTAACTGAACGTCACTGAATGTAACTGAACGTCACTGAATGTCACTGAACGTCATTGAACGTCATTGAACGTCACTGAACGTCATTGAACGTCATTGAACGTCATTGAACGCCACTGAACGTCATTGAACGCCACTGAACGTCATTGAACGCCACTGAACATCATTGAACGTCACTGAATGTAACTGAACGTCACTGAACGTCACTGAACGTCACTGAACGTCATTGAACGTCATTGAACGTCACTGAACGTCATTGATCCACATGATCCTACAACAACTATTATATTGATTTCAAACATGGTCCTTTGTCTCCATCTAGTGGACACATGGTGGTACTACACATAACTAGGTCAGTGTCACTATTCTGTATTCAGTGAGAGCTTTAGACAAATAATTAGCACGACTTGGTGACTGGTGTCCTTGACATGCCAGGGTCCATAGAGACCAGAGTCACAGGGACCAGGGTCATAGAGACCAGGGTCCATAGAGACCAGGGTCATGGACACCAGGGTCCACAGAGACCAGGGTCATACACATGGACCTGATGGTTCTGGAGCTAGTCCTGATTGATTTGGTCTTCTACAGGTGATGTCCCCCTCCCTTACAGATACAGGACCCTCCATGGAGGGAAAGATCTTCTGTGTTTAGTATCGTTAATCCCACCTGCTCTTGGTGGAGCTGACGATGGCCATGGGATGGTTCGTTGCATCTTTCACCACGATGATGTTGTCCTGAAACACAGAGCAGAGATCAGCTGACATCGGCCTGGTTGACCAGGAGCTAGCTTAGCGGTGAAACGCAGCGCTGACCTTGAACTTGCGGAGAATGGACGAGTGATTCATGATCTTCTCTGTGTCGACGCCGTCACGAGGAACCACCACGATCCCGAAATCCCCCACGATCACCTCCATCTGAAAGAAGAACCACGACGGTCAGGACTTCAGCTTTAGAGCGTGAGCTTAGCGACAACGTCTAACTAAATCAGATCAAACTCCAGATGATGAATCAGGAACGTTTCCATCCAAACGTTTTCATGAATGTTGGTTCATCAAGAGAAAACATCAGCTGCTTCACACGACTGACTCTTTGTCAGACTTCTGATTGGTCTGCTGTCCACCAATCACCGGGCTCCTACTCTTTGACTTTCTGTGTTACTGTTGCTAGATTATAATCTATAATGGAGGTGGGACAGCTAATGCTAGCAGTCATGCTAACGGATACTACATCCCACATTTCTCTCTTCTTTTTCTCATGATATGAAGCTTAATGTATTTTATTTTGAACAAATTTAAAGTTTATTTTTAAAGTCATGAAATGCTGTGGTTTAAAGTTGTTGTTGTTGTTGTTGTGTCTAACCTAGCAACAGTAACACAGGAAGTGAGCAGACCAATCAGACGGCAGCAAAGGGTCAACACTCAGAGTTTTTATGTCCCAACATAAAAGCATGTGGATGGAGACACACCTGCAGTCAGTTAAAGTCTGATCACCTGATCACAGGTGAAACAGGAAGTGTCTCTGTGTTCACCGCTGCAGTTGTTGATGCAGGAAAGTTTGCTGCAACGTCTCAATCATCAACGACCAGAGCAACTTTAGACTTTACCTTTAAATCATGTCCAGCTAATGCTAATGTAGCTAACTGGCGGTTAGATGATTAACGCTGCAGCTGCTTCCTTTGTCAACAACGTGTTGATCTTTACGCCAGGGAGAGAGGTAAAGGGGGCGGGGCTACAGGTCAAAGGGGCGGGGTCACGGTGAGCTTACATCACTGTCCTTCCACAGGCCAG